>VONZ01001694.1:0-107750 GCA_012976165.1 Labeo catla
CCTGAAGTTCAATCAAAAACTGTTGATAATTTAAGACCATTATTTTCTATGCAATAGCTAATGGCATTCTCACATATAAGCCTGTTTGTGTGTTTTTGTTTTGGCAGTCCATATACACTACCAGTCAAATGTTTGTGAACAGTAAGATTTTTAATGTTTTTTTTTTCAAGAAATCTCTTCTGCTCACCAAGCCTAAATTTATTTGATCCAAAGTACAGCAAAAACAGTAAAATTTTGAAATATTTTTTGTATTTAAAATAAAATTTCTATTTGAATATATTTTAAAATGTAATTTATTCCGGTGATTTGAAAGCTGAAATTTTATCAGCATTACTCCAGTCACATGATCCTTCAGAAATCATTCTAATATTCTGATTTGCTGCTCAAAAACATTTATTATTAATATTATTATTATTTATTATTATGTTGAAAACAGCTGAGTAGAATTTTGTCAGGTTTCTTTGATGAACAAAAATAAAAATCAAAAAATTATACTGACTCCAAGCTTTTGAATGGTATAGTGCATACTGTTACGAAAAGGTTTATTTAAGATAAATGCTGATCTTTGGATCTTTCTATTCATCAAAAAATCCTGAAAAAAATGTACTCAGCTGTTTTTAAATAATAATAATAATAATAATAATAATAATAATAAATGTTTCTTGAACAGCAAAGCAGCATATTAGAATGATTTCTAAAGGATCCTGTGACACTGAAGACTTTAATAATGATGCTGAAAATATAGCTTTGATCAATTACATTTTAAAATATATTGAAATAGAAAGCTGTTACTTTAAACAGCAAACATATTTCACAATATTACTGCTTTTACTGTATTTTGAATCAAATAAATGCAGAGAATTCTTTAAAAACATTGTAAAAAATCTTACTCTTCAAAAACATTTGACTGGTAGTGTATTTTCTTAAAAAAAAGTCATTTTTAGACCATCTTGGCTCAATTACACACAATGTTTAAAACTAGACCGGAACTAACATGATTACTCGAGCATTAAAACCATCATGAATACTAAAATAACGGCGTACAGGTAGAATAAGAGTTTATTGCCCAGCTTGATTTATATGCGATAGTCTTGCAGTCCTCCTGAAGTTTGTAGTGCCGGTGACGCTTCCACATACGAGACTTCACCTTACGCAGAAACATGCCTGCCTTCATGACTTCAAGGTTTTGATGACCCTGTTCACCTGCCAGATAACGAGAAACGGCCATCAGCAACAATCAGAAACACCAAGCTTATTTTAACAACAAACACACATGCACACAGAATGACTTACAGCATGTTTGAGGTGATTCCATTTTCTAATAGTTCACCTTTTCTGCAGACACAAATGAACATTAACGTATAACCATCTCACCAAAAATTAAAACTTCAGGTCGTTTTCCTGTTAACACGTCGCTGTAGAAATAATTACTTACAGGAAAGACAGAGAGCTGATTCAAATCGCTGACTGTATACGCCTCTATTCTGTACATACATTTATATATTATATAGTTAGTCCCTTTCAGCCATTGACATCTTATTTGTGATGTGTTGCTGATGTGACTCCTTATGCACTATGATGAAACGAGTTCATAAGCTTTTTTTTCTGTGAAATCACAGACATGCTAAATTAAATCTAGAAACAGGCTTGCATAACCGTTGTACCCTATGTTACAACGGGGTGAAAACTTCCTAGTGAATTTCTTCAAAGGAAAAACATGTTCATTCAGGCACAAGTGAAGCGGTTAAGTCAGGCGAGCCATGAGTCATAGCTAAATATGTCTCTGAGATCCACACAATCCTTTGTTGGCAACATCATGTACTGTTATGTCCCAAAGGGATAAACTATAATCTAATTCTGCACTTTCCTGCCCATTGTTCAGTATTAAATAAATGGATATTGTATAGTATTACCAGACTTCACTCTGATTTGAACCCTAAATGAGACCATTAGCCAAAAAAAAAAAAAAAAAAAAGTGTTTTTTTTTTTCTAAATGTGCTCTTACACAATCCTAAAATACTGCAGCAGTTACAGAGTCTTAGTGCAAATGAAGACCATATTATGCTCTGCTGTGAGCCACTAATAACAGTAAATGCTGACAAAGTAATGTTGTAAACACACACCAAAGAGAGTCTGGAAAAGGCTGCAGACAGCTAAAGCAAGCACTGAGGAGTGACACAGAAAAAGAGGATAAACAGAACTTACCGGACTAAAGGACGTCTGATGAACTGACATCTGATGGAACTGAAAGAACTAGACAAGGAGGATGGACGCTGATGTGTCTTTGGCTGCTGCGTGAGAAGGGCTGTGAAAACAGAGCCGCAGTCCAGTCTTCTTCCACAGTGATGCAATGCCAGCCTCCTTCCTACACCCCTTCCTCTGCCTCATTCCTTCCTAGACACTCCCACTTTTCCTTTTTCCTGCCCTATTGGATACAATAGTCTCTTTTTTTTTTCTTCTTGCAAAAACCATATCATCAATGATTATAATTCTGCATTATATACAAAAAAATGAAAAACAGTCTACATTACAATTTATGAATTTTAAACAGATTTACACCATATACAATATAAAAAGTCTACATATTACACAAAAATCAATCTGAACTATGTACATTATAATAAATAGATGCCATAATGAGAAATATAAATACAGGCAGACAAAATTATGCAAAATATGCACAGCCTGGAGGACTCTCCCTTGACAGTTTGCTTTCAGGATGTCAGTCCATACTTGAATATTAACCCATTTAGACCGCCACGCATACTCAATCAGCAGGATATACAGAATAGTGAAGTCTTTACCAAGCACAACCTACATTTACATTTATATTTACATAAATTCATTTGGCAGAAGTGACTTACAAATGAGGAAACATACAAATACAAGCAAAGCATGGAAACGCCAACAAAACTCATACTTGCTGTAAAACATCCTGGTTTAAAAACACTAAGATCAATGTCTTGATTGAAAATAGCTTTAGAAGCTTTATTTGTTGATCAGTAGAGCTATCGCCAAAGCAATTCAAAACTACCAAGTAGAAATATCATATATATTAAATTTCTCAAATTTCCACCTGAACTTCAAGAATTATTACAATGCATGTGAGCAGTATTGAACATGAGCACAGAAAATGCATAACCAATCAAAACCTAAATGCAGATTTTGTAATTAGTTGATATGATAAATTGTAGGTGCTTCACTAAATGTAATCTGTCATTTGGTCATTAGGTAATATTCCACATGGATAACATTAGTCACTGGGTACTTTATAAATAGCTTAAATTATCTGCAGAACAGATTCAAGAGTGTGCTCTTGGGTATAAGTCCTCTGAGGCCTGAATGAACTCTTCAGGCCAGTGGAGTCAGCTAAGGTCACTGTCACTTTTTCTCTAAACATGACAGCAACATTACAATGCCATCTGTAACATGAGTGAAATTCATTGTGATCCTTAATTACTATATATAGTCTATTCAAAAAAAATCTAGAGTATACACTGCACATACCCTGCACTCAGTAAGTAAAAATAGTTAGCATACAGAAAACATACAACCTCCTAAGAGATAAATATTTCTAAACAAATTAACTTATTTACAAATCCAAAAATAGTACAAAATAGCCAATTTGTCTTACACTTGTCATTTATGCAAATGACACATTTCTGAGCTCCTGCCATAAAAACAAACACCAAAACTGATAGTATGTTGTTCCATTTGTGCTAAAAAAAATATTTGACTGCTTTGTACTAAACATTTGTCTTTGTCTAGACATTGCCTACTTGTTCAGGTGAATCAGTATATGTTGACATGTATCTTGTCTGTTGACGTCATCTTAATCTGTCATCCTGCCGTCTTTTTCCTTATGGACATTTAGTTTTGTTATCCTTACTGTAAGTTCTGACATTTTTGAAATTTCTGAAATTAAGATATTTTTTTGCTGAAATCTGAGAGCTCTCTGACCATCCATAGACAGCAAGAATCCTACCACGTTCAAGGTCCAGAAAGGTACCAAGAATATTGACATAATAGTCCATGTGACATCAGTGGTTCAACCATAATTTTATGAAGCTACAGGAATACTTTTTGTTGCGCAAAAAACTAAAATAGCAACTTTATTCAACAATTCTCCTCCTCCGGGTCATCCTGGCACCATTTTGGAGAGTACTAGGGTGATGCAGAGGAGCAGAATTGTTGTCATTAGGGGCCAAGCACCGAAGGTGCGATGGCACCTATTGTATCCGTTAGAATTCTTATTATTAGGGGCCAAGCACCGAAGGTGCGATGGCACCTATTGTATCCGTTGGCGTTATTATTATTAGGGGCCAAGCACCGAAGGTGCGATGGCACCTATTGTATCTGTTGCCGTTCTTATTATTAGGGGCCAAGCACCAGAGGTGCGGTGGCACCTATTGTATCCGTTGGCGTTATTATTATTCCGCTTCTTCTTCTTCTTCTTCTTCTTCTTCTTCTTCCGCCGCAAGTCTATGGCAGCCCATAGAACCGCTTGCGGGAAAGTTGTATAATTTTGCACACTGATAGAGGACAGTCCCCACATTAACCATAGCAAGTTTGGAGTCTCTAACTCAAACTCTCTAGCGCCACCACCTGTCCAAACTTTCAATAATTTCATGCTAATAACTTTTGAACCGTAAGGCACAGAATCAAAATTCTTTTTTCCTCTGAATCCTTGGCTCATGCCGAGTCGAATGAAGTCCAAAATTCAAAAATTGTAAGGTTTAGTTTTTTTTCTATAAATTTTTGTTCGTAAAACGTACTTTTTCGAACTCGTCCTAGACGGTTTGTCTGATTTTGACCAAAATTGGCTCAGATCATCTTCAGACCATGCTGGCAAAAAGTTATGGAATTCAAGTTGATTAGTCAAAACGTTTTCGAATGACGCGCGAATAAATTCTACGAAAAGCACGCAAAAATGGTTGTAAGGCTATATCTCCGCAACGGTTTGTCATATTGAGGCCAAACTTGGTGTGTTTTATAACAAGCATGACCTGAGATTACCTGCAGTGGTTCAGCACAGTGCCACCTAGTGGTCAGGAGATATGAAAAATGGGTCTTTTTGCTTATAACTTCTGAATAGTTGGGCCAAAAATCATGAAACCAGTCTCTTTAGATTCGGTGAATCATGCCGAGTCGAACCATATCCAATTTTCCCATGTCAGCCATTTTGGGTGTCGGCCATTTTTAATTTAGCTTTAAAATGCTGTATCTTGAGAACGGATTAGCGTATCGTTACGACATTAATTACAAAAATGTTCGGCACCATGCCCGGAATGTACATAAAAATTTTGGGGCCAGCGCCACCTTGTGGTCAAAAGCTATAACTAAATTTTAAAAAATGCTAATAACTTTTGTGTACATTAGCCTATTGAAATGTAACTGATTTTGATAGATTCCTTCGGTCATGCTGAGAACACCGATACCAATTTTGCCAATTTTGGCTGAACTTCCTGTCTGCCATTTTGATTCATGTGGAAAACCTACTTTTTCGAACTCCTCCTAGACCGTTAGTCCAATTTTCACTAAATTTGACTCAGATCATCTTCAGACCATGCTGACAAAAAGTTATGGATTTTGTGGCGATACACGAAACCGTTTTCGTTTAGCGCATCAACGAATTTACTGGAAAGATGCCAAATTGCATCCGAGTCTGTATCTCTGCAAAGCTTTGACATATTGACACCAAATTTTATATGCGCTATTGTCACCACACTCTGACCAAGCCACATCAATTTGGTAACAGTGCCACCTATGGGTCAGAAGTAATACGCCATTCACTAAACATTAATAATGAAATTTACAAAAATGCTAATAACTTCTGTTTACATTAGTCTATTGGAATGAAACTGATGCCAATAGATTCCTTGGGTCAAGCCGAAAACATTGATACCCATTATGTCGAAATTGGCCAAACTTCCTGTCCGCCATTTTGATTAATGTACAAAACCTACTTTTTCGAACTTCTCCCAGACTGTTAGTCCAATCTTCACCAAATTTGACTCAGATCATCTTCAGACTATGCTGGCAAAAACTTATGAATTTCATGTCGATATACGAAACCGTTTTCGTTTAGCGCATCAACAAATTTGCTGGAAAGATGCCAAATTACATCTGAGGCTGTATCTCTGCAAAGCTTTGACATAATGACGGCAAACTTTGTGTGTGTCATTGTCATTTCACACAGAACACGTCACATCAATTTGAAAACAGCACCACCTGTTGGTCAATAGTGATAAGCCATTAAATTTTATTACGATTGGTTGTATTTATGATTTTTTTTATGCATTTCAACTGATATTATCCTAAAATGGCTTAAGTTACTCACTGTTGTAGTCGGTCTGCTGCTCCTTGCCGTGCTTAACTCCTCATTCTGCCTCTTTTGTGCTTGGCCCCGCAATTGCTGCTTGCAGCTATATTTAGGGGCCAAGCACCAGAGGTGCGGTGGCACCTATTGTATCCGTTGGCGTTATTATTATTCCGCTTCTTCTTCTTCTTCTTCTTCCTCTTCCGCCGCAAGTCTATGGCAGCCCATAGAACCGCTTGCGGGAAAGTTGTATAATTTTGCACACTGATAGAGGACAGTCCCAACATTAACCATAGCAAGTTTGGAGTCTCTAACTCAAACTCTCTAGCGCCACCACCTGTCCAAACTTTCAATAATTTCATGCTAATAACTTTTGAACCGTAAGGCACAGAATCAAAATTCTTTTTTCCTCTGAATCCTTGGCTCATGCCGAGTCGAATGAAGTCCAAAATTCAAAAATTGTAAGGTTTAGTTTTTTTTCTATAAATTTTTATTTGTAAAACCTACTTTTTCGAACTCGTCCTAGCCGGTTTGTCTGATTTTCACCAAAATTGGCTCAGATCATCTTCAGACCATGCTGGCAAAAAGTTATGGAATTCAAGTTGATTAGTCAAAACGTTTTCGAATGACGCGCGAATAAATTCTACGAAAAGCACGCAAAAATGGTTGTAAGGCTATATCTCCGCAACGGTTTGTCATATTGAGGCCAAACTTGGTGTGTTTTATAACAAGCATGACCTGAGATTACCTGTAGTGTTTCAGCACAGTGCCACCTAGTGGTCAGGAGATATGAAAAATGGGTCTTTTTGCTTATAACTTCTGAATAGTTGGGCCAAAAATCATGAAACCGGTCTCTTTAGATTCGGTGAATCATGCCGAGTCGAACCATATCCAATTTTCCCATGTCAGCCATTTTGGGTGTCGGCCATTTTTAATTTAGCTTTAAAATGCTGTATCTTGAGAACGGATTAGCGTATCGTTTCGATATTAATTACAAAAATGTTCGGCACCATGCCCTGAATGTACATAAAAATTTTGGGGCCAGCGCCACCTTGTGGTCAAAAGTTATAACGAAATTTCAAAAAATGCTAATAACTTTTGCGTACATTAGCATATTGAAATGAAACTGATTTTGATAGATTCCTTCGGTCATGCTGAGAACACCGATACCAATTTTGCCAATTTTGGCTGAACTTCCTGTCCGCCATTTTGATTCATGTTGAAAACCTACTTTTTCGAACTCCTCCTAGACCGTTAGTCCGATTTTCACCAAATTTGACTCAGATCATCTTCTGACCTTGCTGACAAAAAGTTATGGATTTCATGTTGATATACAAAACGGTTTCCATTTAGCGCATCAACGTATTTGCTGGAAAGATGCCAAACTACATCCAAGGCTGTATCTCTGCAAAACTTTGACATATTTATACCAAATTTTGTGTGTGCCATTGTCACCTCACACTGGCCACGTCACATAAATTTGGTAACAGCGCCACCTACTGGTCAGAAGTAATACACCATTTATTAAACATTAATAATGAAATTTCCAAAAATGCTAATAACTTGTGATTGCATTAGCCTACTGTAATAAAACTGGTCTCAAAATATTCCTTGGGTCATGCCGACAACATACATAGCAATTATACCATAGTTGGCCAAACTTCCTTTCCACCATTTTGATTAATGTACAAAACCTACTTGTTCAAACTCCTCCTAGACCATTGGTCTGATTTTCACCAAAATTGAGTCAGATCATCTTCAGACTGTCCTGACTCAAAGTTATGGATTTCGTGTATAGACTAAACCATTTTCGTCCAGCGCCACTACAAATTTTAAGCTTGATGCCAAAATGATTCTGAGGCTGTATCTCTGTAAAGCTTTGACATAATGACTTTGTGTGTGTCATTGTCATTTCACACAGAACACGTCACATCAATTTGAAAACAGCACCACCTGTTGGTCAAAAGTGATAAGCCATTAAATTTTATTACGATTGGTTGTATTTATGATTTTTCAGCCATTTCAACTGATATTATCCTAAAATGGCTTAAGTTACTCACTGTTGTAGTCGGTCTGCTGCTCCTTGCCGTGCTTAGCTCCTCATTCTGCCTCTTTTGTGCTTGGCCCCGCAATTGCTGCTTGCAGCTATATTTATTAGGGGCCAAGCACCAGAGGTGCGGTGGCACCTATTGTATCCGTTGGCGTTATTATTATTCCGCTTCTTCTTCTTCTTCTTCTTCCTCTTCCGCCGCAAGTCTATGGCAGCCCATAGAACCGCTTGCGGGAAAGTTGTATAATTTTGCACACTGATAGAGGACAGTCCCAACATTAACCATAGCAAGTTTGGAGTCTCTAACTCAAACTCTCTAGCGCCACCACCTGTCCAAACTTTCAATAATTTCATGCTAATAACTTTTGAACCGTAAGGCACAGAATCAAAATTCTTTTTTCCTCTGAATCCTTGGCTCATGCCGAGTCGAATGAAGTCCAAAATTCAAAAATTGTAAGGTTTAGTTTTTTTTCTATAAATTTTTATTTGTAAAACCTACTTTTTCGAACTCGTCCTAGACGGTTTGTCTGATTTTCACCAAAATTGGCTCAGATCATCTTCAGACCATGCTGGCAAAAAGTTATGGAATTCAAGTTGATTAGTCAAAACGTTTTCGAATGACGCGCGAATAAATTCTACGAAAAGCACGCAAAAATGGTTGTAAGGCTATATCTCCGCAACGGTTTGTCATATTGAGGCCAAACTTGGTGTGTTTTATAACAAGCATGACCTGAGATTACCTGCAGTGTTTCAGCACAGTGCCACCTAGTGGTCAGGAGATATGAAAAATGGGTCTTTTTGCTTATAACTTCTGAATAGTTGGGCCAAAAATCATGAAACCAGTCTCTTTAGATTCGGTGAATCATGCCGAGTCGAACCATATCCAATTTTCCCATGTCAGCCATTTTGGGTGTCGGCCATTTTTAATTTAGCTTTAAAATGCTGTATCTTGAGAACGGATTAGCGTATCGTTTCGACATTAATTACAAAAATGTTCGGCACCATGCCCTGAATGTACATAAAAATTTTGGGGCCAGCGCCACCTTGTGGTCAAAAGTTATAACGAAATTTCAAAAAATGCTAATAACTTTTGCGTACATTAGCCTATTGAAATGAAACTGATTTTGATAGATTCCTTCGGTCATGCTGAGAACACCGATACCAATTTTGCCAATTTTGGCTGAACTTCCTGTCCGCCATTTTGATTCATGTTGAAAACCTACTTTTTCGAACTCCTCCTAGACCGTTAGTCCAATTTTCACCAAATTTGACTCAGATCATCTTCAGACCATGCTGACCAAAAGTTATGGATTTTGTGTCGATACACGAAACCGTTTTCGTTTAGCGCATCAACGAATTTACTGGAAAGATGCCAAATTGCATCCGAGTCTGTATCTCTGCAAAGCTTTGACATATTGACACCAAATTTTATATGTGCTATTGTCACCACACTCTGACCAAGCCACATCAATTTGGTAACAGTGCCACCTATGGGTCAGAAGTAATATGCCCTTCACTAAACATTAATAATGAAATTTACAAAAATGCTAATAACTTCTGTTTACATTAGCCTATTGGAATGAAACTGATGCCAATAGATTCCTTGGGCCAAGTCGAGAACATTGATACCCATTATGCCGAAATTGGCCAAACTTCCTGTCCGCCATTTTGATTAATGTACAAAACCTACTTTTTCGAACTCCTCCCAGACTGTTAGTCCGATCTTCACCAAATTTGACTCAGATCATCTTCAGACTATGCTGGCAAAAAGTTATGAATTTCGTGTCGATATACGAAACCGTTTTCGTTTAGCGCATCAACAAATTTGCTGGAAAGATGCCAAACTACATCTGAGGCTGTATCTCTGCAAAGCTTTGACATAATGACGGCAAACTTTGTGTGTGTCATTGTCATTTCACACAGAACACGTCACATCAATTTGAAAACAGCACCACCTGTTGGTCAAAAGTGATAAGCCATTAAATTTTATTACGATTGGTTGTATTTATGATTTTTCAGCCATTTCAACTGATATTATCCTAAAATGGCTTAAGTTACTCACTGTTGTAGTCGGTCTGCTGCTCCTTGCCGTGCTTAACTCCTCATTCTGCCTCTTTTGTGCTTGGCCCCGCAATTGCTGCTTGCAGCTATATTTATTATTATTCTTCTTCTTCCGCTCTGGAAGTCTATGGCAGCCCATAGAACCGATTGCGGGAAAGTTGTGAAATTTGGCACACTGATAGAGGACAGTCCTTTCATTGACCATAGCAAATTTGGAGTCTCTAACTCAAACTCTCTAGCGCCACCACCTGTCCAAAATTTCAATAATTTTATGCTAATAACTTTTGAACCATAAGGCACAGAATCAAAATTCTTTTTTCCTCTGAATCCTTGGCTCATGCCGAGTCGAATGAAGTCCAAAATTCAAAAATCATAAGGTTTAGTTTTTTTTCTATAAATTTTTGTTCGTAAAACGTACTTTTTCGAACTCGTCCTAGACGGTTTGTCTGATTTTGACCAAAATTGGCTCAGATCATCTTCAGACCATGCTGGCAAAAAGTTCTGGAATTCAAGATGATTAGTCAAACCGTTTTCGAATAACGCGCAAATGATTTTTACAAAAAGCACGCAAAAATGGTTGTGAGGCTATATCTCTGCAACGGTTTGGCATATTGAGGCCAAACTTGGTGTGTGTTATAACAAGCATGACCTGAGATTACCTGCAGTGTTTCGGCACAGTGCCACCTAGTGGTCAGGAGATATGAAAAATGGGTATTTTTGCTTATAACTTCTGAATAGTTAGGCCAAAAATCATGAAACAGGTCTCTTTAGATTTGGTGCATCATGCCGAGTCGAACCATATCCAATTTTCCCATGTCAGCCAATTTGGGTGTCGGCCATATTGAATTTTGTCCAAAAATGCTATATTTTACAAACGCATTGACGTATCATTACAAAACTCGGTATGTGTCTTCAGCACCATGCCCTGACAGTACTCAAAAAGTTTGGGGGCAGCGCCACCTTGTGGTCAAAAGTTATAAAGACATTTACAAAAATGCTAATAACTTCTGCTTACATTAGCCTATTGTAATGAAACTTATGTCAATAGATTCCTTGGGTCAAGCCGAGAACATTGATACCCATTATTCCGAAATCGGCCAAACTTCCTGTCCGCCATTTTGATTAATGTACAAAACCTACTTTTTTGAACTCCTCCTAGACCGTTAGTCCGATCTTCACCAAATTTGACTCGGATCATCTTCAGACCATGCTGCCAAAACGTTATGAATTTCGTGTCGATACACAAAACCGTTTTTGTTTAGCGCATCAACGAATTTGCTGGAAAGATGCCAAACTACATCTGAGGCTGTATCTCTGCAAAGCCTTGACATATTGACACCAAATTTTATATGTGCTATTGTCACCACACCCTGACCACGCCACATCAATTCGGTAACAGCGCCACCTGCTGGTCAGAAGTAATACACCATTCATTAAACATTAATAATGAAATTTTCAAAAATGCTAATAACTTGTGATTGCATTAGCCTAATGTAATAAAACTGGTCTCAAAATATTCCTTGGGTCATGCCGACAACATACATATCAATTATACCGTACTTGGCCGAACTTCCTTTCCGCCATTTTGATTAATGTACAAAACCTACTTGTTGGTACTTCTCCTAGACCGTTGATCGGATTTTCACCAAAATGGAGTCAGATCATCTTTGGACTGTCCTGACTCAAAGTTATGGATTTCGTGTCGATAGAGTAAACCGTTTTCGTACAGCGCCACTACAGATTTTAGGCTTGATGCCAAAATGATTCTGAGGCTGTATCTCTGTAAAGCTTAGGCATAATGACACCAAAGTTTGTGTGTGTCATTCTCACCTCACACAGAACACATCACATCAATTTGAAAACAGCACCACCTATTGGTCAAAAGTGATAAGTCATTAAATTATATTATTGGTTGTATTTATGATTTTTCAGCCATTTCAACTGATATTATCCTAAAATGACTTTAGTTACTCATTGTTACAGTCGGTCTGTTGGTCCTTGCCATGCTTAGCTCCTCATTCTGCCTCTGTTGTGCTTGGCCCCGCAATTGCTGCTTGCAGCTATATTTATTATTCTTCTTCTTCCTCTTCCGCCGCAAGTCTATGGCAGCCCATAGAACCGCTTGCGGGAAAGTTGTATAATTTTGCACACTGATAGAGGACAGTCCCAACATTAACCATAGTAAGTTTGGAGTCTCTAACTCAAACTCTCTAGCGCCACCACTTGTCCAAACTTTCAAAAGATTTATGCTAATAACGTTTGAACCGTAAGTCACAGAACAAAAATTCTTTTTTCCTCTGATTCCTTGGCTTATGCCGAGTCGAATGGACACCAAAATTCAAAAATCGTAAGGTTTAGTTTTTTCGCTATTCTCAATTGTTCGTAAAACCTACTTTTTCGAACTCGTCCTAGGCCGTTGCACCGATTGTCACAAAAATTGATCCAGATCATCTTCAGACCACGCTGGCAAAAAGTTATGGAATTCAAGTCGATTCGTCCAGCCGTTCACGAATAACACGCGAAAGAATTCTACGAAAAGCTAGCAAAAATCAATGTGAGGCTATATCTCTGTAACAGTTTGGCATATTGACACCAAACTTGGTGTGTGTTATAACAAGCATGACCTGAGCCTACCTGCAGTGTTTCGGTGCAGTGCCCCCTTGTGGTCAGGAGATACGAAAAATGGCTATTTTTCTTTATAACGTCTGAATGATTTGTCCAATAATCACAAAACTGGTCTCTTTAGATTCGGTGTGTCATACCGAGTCGAACCATATCCAATTTTCCCATGTCAGCCATTTTGGGTGTCGGCCATTTTGAATTTAGCTTTAAAATGCTGTATCTTGAGAACGGATTAGCGTATCGTTTCGACATTAATTACAAAAATGTTCGGCACCATGCCCTGAATGTACATAAAAATTTTGGGGCCAGCGCCACCTTGTGGTCAAAAGTTATAACGAAATTTCAAAAAATGCTAATAACTTTTGCGTACATTAGCCTATTGAAATGAAACTGATTTTGATAGATTCCTTCGGTCATGCTGAGAACACCGATACCAATTTTGCCAATTTTGGCTGAACTTCCTGTCCGCCATTTTGATTCATGTTGAAAACCTACTTTTTCGAACTCCTCCTAGACCGTTAGTCCAATTTTCACCAAATTTGACTCAGATCATCTTCAGACCATGGTGGCAAAAAGTTATGAATTTCGTGTCGATATACGAAACCGTTTTCGTTTAGCGCATCAACAAATTTGCTGGAAAGATGCCAAACTACATCTGAGGCTGTATCTCTGCAAAGCTTTGACATAATGACGGCAAACACGTCACATCAATTTGAAAACAGCACCACCTGTTGGTCAAAAGTGATAAGCCATTAAATTTTATTACGATTGGTTGTATTTATGATTTTTCAGCCATTTCAACTGATATTATCCTAAAATGGCTTAAGTTACTCACTGTTGTAGTCGGGCTGCTGCGCTCCTTGCCGTGCTTAACTCCTCATTCTGCCTCTGTTGTGCTTGGCCCCGCAATTGCTGCTTGCAGCTATATTTAATTTTAGTTTTACTGATTTTATGCTTTTTTGTGTGCGAATATAAATATTTAGCTTTAAGTTTAGTTGTAGTAATATTATTTAGCAATTTTAATATATTTTTAATAATGTTATAATTTATTTTCTTCAACTTAAACTTTTTTTAGTTAGTTGCAAAGTTAGCTTGTCTAGTTTCCATTTAACCTTTAAGTTACTTTTTTATCTAATATTTAAGTTTTTATATTTTCAGTATTTAATTTCAGTTTTAATAATTATATGTGCTTTTGTCATTTTTTATTTAGTTTCGAAAGATTTATATTTAGCTTTAATTTCTGTTGTAGTAATATTATTTAGTAATTTTATTATTTAATATTGTAATAATTGAAATGTAATCATTTCATGTAATTTCCATGTAAACTTAAAAAAATCAATTATTTGCAAAGGTAACTTTTCTCATTTCCATTTAACCTTTTTAAGTTTGAAATTTTCATCTAATATTTAATAGTTTTCATCTTTAGTTTTAGCAATGTGTGCTTTTTTGTTTTGAAATCTAAACTTTCACTTCAAGTAATATATTTTAGTAATTTTATTATTTAATATTGTAATAATTGAAATGTAATCATTTCATATAATTTCCATGTAAACTTTCCATGTAATTTTATTATTTAATATTAATAATCTTAATAATAGTATTTCAGAATTTAAATGCAATAATTTCATGTAATTTTCTTCAACATAAATACTTTTCAGTTAGTTGCAAAGAAAACTTTTCTAGTTTCTGTTTAACTTTTTTAAGTTAAATTTAATATTTTATTTTTATATTTGCCACTTTTATTTTAGTTTTAGTAATTTTTGTGCTTTTGTCATTTTTTTAGTCAAAAAAAAATATATATATGTATATATAGCTTTAATTTCTGTTCTAGTAATATTGTTTAGTAATTTTAGTAATATTTTTCGTTTAGTAATTTTAGTTTATTATTTAATAATTTACATGTAATAATTGTATGTGATTTCCATGTAAAAATTCAATTAGTTGCGAAGGTAACTTTTCTAGTTTCAGTTAAACCTTTTTAAGTTTAAATTTTTATATTTTTATTTTTCTATTTTCAGTTTTTAATTTCAGTTTTAGTAATTTTGTGTGCTTGTCATTTTTTTTTTAAATATTCGTATTTAGCTTTTATTCTGTTCTAGTAATATCATTTAGGAATTGTATTATTTAATATTTTAATAATTAAAATATAATTTCTATGTAACTTTTCTAGTTTCCATTTTATTCAATTTTTAAGTTTGAGTTTTTCATCTATTTTTTTTTAAATATTTTTATATTTTCAGTTTTCAATTTAGATATTGAGCTTTTATACATTTTATATTTTAGTAATTTTATTATTTCATATTTTAATAGTTTAAATGTAAAAATTTCATGTAATTTTCTTCAGCTTAAATATTTTTCAGTTAGTTGTTAATGCAACTTCTCTAGTTTCTGTTTTATTTTATTTATTTATTTATTTTTTTTTGTTTTGAAATATTTATATTTAGCGTTAATTTCTGTTCTAGTATTTAGAATAATTTCATTATTTAATAGTATAATCATTTAAATGTAATATTTTCCAGTGTTTTCCATGTTCCTTTTAAATTTTCAGTTTGTAGTGAAGGTAACTTTTCTGGTTTTCATTTAACCTTTTTAAGTTTGAATTTTTCATCTGATCTTTGTTATTTCAGCTTTATTTCAATTAACAAAACATATTTAGTTTTTTATACTTCTAGTTACTAATAGCAAAACTTGGTCCAACTTCCTGTTTCAACAGGAAACACAGCAAGTCAACACAGGAACACTGAACATATTCAAAAATGTTTTTAATCAGCATTCCTGCTTTGTTTTCCAGTAAGAAATATGTAAACATCAGATGAACTTGAGAGACAACATTTTTAGACTCGTGCAGACAAAATATCTCTTGAGTTACGTTTGGTAAGAAACATTAAAATTAGGTTTATGCATAAAACAAGATAAAGCAATCATCTGAAATGATTTGAAATGCAAGCTCAAATTTCCCAAAGGCGACTTGCGATCATTACTAATTTTTTTTTCATTAAATGTGGCATGTACAGTGTACAAGTGGGATAATGTTTTTGATTGCGGAAACAATGCTGCCATTGTCCCGAAGTTGATTTTGCGCACACATTTGTGCCTGTGAGTCGCTCCAGACGTGCCATCACACTTGAGATGATATCTTTTGTATGAGTTCGATACTTCAGACATGACTCAGCTGCTGTGTTTTTATTAGTGGCTCTGAATGAGTGGGCTTTCATGAGATGTGTGCTGGATGGGATACAATGCACATTTTGTGCCGGCGTCTCTTTGTGGCTTTGGGTGGGAGTGGACGGAGAGCTCACTGCACACTGGAGGTTTCTAGCCCTCAATTCTGATTTTATTAATCACTCTGTTTCTCTTCCAAAACATAGTGAGCGTCCATGCTGAGTCTGTCTACACAGGCAGCAGTCTTTTGAGGGAGCATCCTCACTGAAATCGAGCCTTTTGAGTGATTGATTTTCAATTGTTCATATTGGCAACAACTTTGTGTTTCTTACAAATAGTACTTTTCAAATAATACGTGTGTGTGTGTGTCAGTAAAAAAGTAAATGAAAGAAAGTAATACTTCTGTTTCACATAAATGCTGATCTTTTGAATTTCTTTTCATAAAGAACCCTGAAAAACAATGACACAGTGTCTGCAGTGTTAAACAGCACAATTGTTTTCAACATTGTTAATATTCAGAATTGTTTAGTGAGCAGCAAATCAGCATATTAAAGTGATTTCTGGAGAATCACGTGACACTGAATACACAATTTTAAATAGTAATATTTCAAAACATTACTGTTTACTGTTTTTACTGCTTTTGTGAACACACACACACACACACACACACACACACACATACATATATATATATATATATATATATATATATATTACTGATTTTGAATGTCAATATTTCAAAATATTACTATTTTGCTGTGTGTGTGTGTGTGTGTGTGTATATATATATATATGCTTTTCAGATGCTAAATTTTTATATATTGATAATAATAAAAAATATATATTAATATTAATATTTTACAATATTACTGTTTTTACTGTATTTTGGATCAAATGTGTGTGCGTGTGTGTGTGTGTGTGTATATATATATACACATAATGTATGTATTTATGTATGTATGATATAATATATTTATTATAATATTTTAAATATATATGGTTTAAAAAAAAAAAAGATAGTAAAAACTGTCATTCGTTTTATGCATAAACGTGAAATAAAATGGGGGATATATATATATATATATATATATTAGGGCTGGGCGATATGGGCAAAAATTCATATCTCGGTATTTTTAGGAGGAATGACGGTATACGATATATATCCAGTATTTTTCCGTAAATGGTTACTTGAGAGTCAAAGCCTTTATTAAACCTTTATTAAACAGTTTTTGAGCAAAATATAATTCAAACACAGGGGTTTCCCTCCCTGTTTACAAATAAACAGCTGCACAAAATCTTTGATAAATAAAATACAGTACAGGTTGTTTCTCCTGCTTAACACTATAAGCTGCACGACATTTCAAATTATAAACAAAAAAATCTTTGATAAATAAAATACAGTACAGGTGTTTCTCCTGCTTAACACTATAAGCTGCACAACATTTCAAATTATAAAAAAATCTTTGTTAAATAAATACAGTACAGGGTTTTTTCCTGCTTAACACTATACACAGCTCTACTGTGCTGCTGTGCAAATAACAAAGTACTTGCGATTGGGTAGCTCGTATCTTGGGTCAGTGGTTTTTAGCAGCGTTTTAAAACCCTCTTTTTCCACCGTTGCTATAGGAACCATGTCTTTAGCAATGTGTTACGTTACCGCATTAGTTTTATCGCGCCACTTGCGACTTTTCTTTTCGTAAGGCACACTTCGGGTAAAAGATGCTTCCAGAGAGCTTTGTTTCGGGGCAGATCTTTTGGGTTGCGGCTGCGTAGTCTTCGTGGCCGAAGTTGTAGCATGAAGTTGTAAATACTCATCGTACTTCACTTTATGGTAAAGCTGTAAGTGGTGGAAGAGATTTGACGTGCTTCCACATTTTGATACAACTGATTTATAACATTCCCTGCAGATGGGCTGTTTTTGCTGCTCAACGGAAGTTTTAAATCCGAACCATCTCCAGATAAGTGAACCATTGTTTTTCTTTTTACTGACCAGTACATTTTCTGTGTTTACCGGCGCTGCGTGTTCCTCCATGTCGCGTGCTACCTTGGAGTGGTCTGTTTCGCGCAGAACGCGCACGCGCATGTGTGGCCTCAAACCATATCGATATGAAAGATATTGGATAATCCTGCATCGCGTTGGGGAATCATACCGATATATATCCCCAGAACTCGATATACCACCCAGCCCTAATATATATGTATATATATATATATATATATATATATGTGTGTGTATATATAGATGTATGAAGTATGGAATATATATATAATGGTTTAATGGTAAATTAATGGTTTACATTTATAATTCATATTTATATAATTTTTATTTTGTATATTTAAAATTATAAATTGGAAAATATTTAACAGTGATTTCATAGTTATTAAATACTTATGGGTTTGATTACCAGATTACCACATATCTAAGCACAGAATCAGCTTTGTGCCGCTGCCCGCCATCGTGTCACGGATCAGACAATTTTGCATGTGTATGTTGAAAAGCGAATGTTTTGAAAAATGCTGCACCACTTTTTTAATATTAGGAAAATAATATCAAAGGCGCCTTTTACCCTGTTGTACCCTATATGTAAATGTGTGTGTGTGTGTGTGTGTGTATATATATATATATATATATATATATGTGTATATATATCATTAGTTAACTTGAGAAATTAGACACTTTTATCTCAAGCAACTTACAAATAAGTACAATAGAACTAATCAAAACAACAAAAGAGAAACAATATATAAGTGTTTTGACAAGTCCTAGTTAATACGAATATTAAATGTTAATATAAATATTTAATTGTCATTTTATAGTTATTTAACATTCAAGGGTTTGATGATCAGGGAAAGCATGAACTAGTAAAAGTCATTTTTAATAATTCAGTGTAAATGAATTAGTAATTAAAATGTATAAAAGATAGAATAATTGATTTTTTTTTTTTTTCTAGTTTTGAGAAAATAGCTATTAAGCTTATACCTTCTCTAGTGTTATTCCGGAGGCTCACTAGTCTCTCAGAAGTGTCAGATGAAGTCCCTGAGCAGTCCCCCAGACTCGCACAATGGCGTCTGCACAGTAAACACTTTAATCAGGTATATAAACACCTCTGAGAGTCCATCACACTGCCTCTGATTGGCTCTTCTGGGACTCCTGATTGCTGTAGGGAAACTCCTGAGGGAAACCTCTGATTGATATACAGGAAATGAGAGATTGAACTAGATCTCGACCTGATCCGATGGTGTGACTTGATTAAGACACAATCGCGGTGTGTGTTTTCACTGAAGGGGCACAGAGCGGTGCATTGAGCTCCTGTGGTTTCATCTACAGTATGAAATACATGGAAAGCAGTTGTTGTTTTAACCCAGATACAACCTGGTCTAGTCTCTTATTGCTTAAAGTCCTCCTGCAGTCACTAAATATATCCTTAAACTCATCTTTGAGGATTCAAATGACATATTAATACTTTTTGTGCAAATTTCTTCATGCATAAAATTGCTTGAATATAATTCTACACCATTGCCTTAGTTAGTGTAAGTGTATTCATGAATATGCAAATCTTTAAGCTCATTAAAAATCCCAGATAGACATGTAAACAACATTAAAACTTGATTTTCATCACAGGGGTCTTTAATGCTACATATGTGGGTATGGGAAATGCAATAAAACTGTGTTCTCTGAACTCTACAGCTGATTGGATGTGTCTCTCTTGTTTTCCCCAGGGTATCGTGGGACAGCGATGGAGAAGTACACATCCTCAGCCCCGGCGCCAGTGATGTGGGAACCTACAGATGCACTGCAACCAACGATTTGGGCTCTGATTCAGAGACAACACTAGTTCTGCTAGCTGGTGAGACATTACACACTGTTGCTCTTTGTAATGACTGTTTGGTATACAGTGTGAGCTGTTGGGTTTTTATTTCTTTATAAACAGAAAGTCCCACGATTGCTGCCTCACGGACAAACACTTCAGATGTGAAGAGTAGCAGTCTGAATGTGGTGGTTGGAGGGGTTGTCAGTGTCCGGTTAGGTGCCAACCTTACACTCGAGTGCCCCGTCAAAGGTATGGGATGATTTACAGATGGATCGTTGGGAATATGAAACTTCACAGTTGAAACAAAAATAAGAAATTATATTTAAAAAATATGTCATGAAAAATGTCATGCCATGAAAACGTAATCATCATTTATATTCCACCAAAACCTATATAAATATTATATAATATTACACAAAAATTATAAATATATTAGAAATAAATACTTTGTTGTTTTATAAATAATTTAATGTACAATGTATTTTTTATGAACTCTGTAGAAATTATTTATACTTTATCTATTTTATAAATAAATATTAATAATGAATACAAATATGTAAGTATATATGTTAGTATCTGCTGTTCTTAAATCAATATGCAGAAATAATAATACCTAGGAGATTACAATTAGAAATTTAGGACAATGCAAAATATATATATATATTATACTATAATTTATACTAAATAATAAAGTAATTATATATTAATTATATGAAATCAGAATATATAAATATATATAGTCATAATTTACAGACATAATTTACATATGCCCATTTTAAAGAAAAGCGTCAAATGGATTTAGAGGCTTTTGCGTCTGAACGCTATATTCTATATTTGATAAATAAATATTAATAATGAATACAAATATGTAAGTATATATTTTAGCATTTGCTGTTCTTAATTTAATATGCAGAAATAATAATACCTAGGAGAGTACAATATATATATATATATATAAAAAAAATGTATATATATATATATATAGAATATCAGAATATGTAGTTGAAATTCTAAATATATAGAAATAAATTTATTTATTTATAATTCTCAATAGATACAAATCAGGGTATATACATGTAAATTGTGAATATATAGAAGTAAATCAGAATATGTAAATTGTGAATATGGAGTCATAATTCTGAATATATAAATGTAAATTATGAATATATAGAAGTAAATCAGAATATGTAAATGTAAATCAGAATGTATAGTTAGAATTCTGAAAATATAGATACAAATCAGGATATATAAATGTAAATTGTGAATATATAGGAGTAAATCAGAATATGTAAATGTAAAATGTATATGTAGTTGTGATTCTGAATAAATAAAAGTAAATTAGAATATATATTTATAAATTTAAACATACATTCAAATCTGGATATATAGTTGTAATTCTGAATATATAGATAAAAATTAGAGTATATAAATAGAAATTGTGAATATGTAATTCTAAATATATACATTTAAATTGTGAATATATAGAAGTAAATCAGAATATATAAAAGTAAATCAGAATATGTAGTTGTAATTCTGAATACATAGAAATACATCAGAATATATAAATGTAAATTGTGAATATGGAGTCATAATTCTAAATATATAAATGTAAATTATGAATATATAAAAGTAAATCAGAATATGTAAATGTGATTCAGAATATATAGTTGAAATTCTGAATATATAGAAATAAATCAATATATATTTATAATTCTCAATAGATACAAATCAGAATATATACATGTAAATTGTGAATATAGAGTCATAATTCTGAATATATAAATTTAAACTGAATATATACTGTGTAAGTAAATCAGAATAATAAATCTGAATACATAAATACAAATAATATATGAATGTAAATCATGACTATATTGAAGTTAATTAGAACAGTTATAGTTATATAAATGTAAATCAGAATATATAGTTGTAATTCTGAATGTATAGAGTAAATCAGAATATATAAAAGTAAATAAAAAATATATAGTTGTAATTCTATCTATCTATCTATCTATATAAATAAAAGCTAAAAATCATATTTATCATAAAATATGTTTAAAAAACAGACATTCTATGGCTTTAATCGCACTAATGTATATCTTCGTGAGAAAACCTCTTTTCATCATTGCGTCTTGCTGCAGTCTCCAGTGCGACGTTAATGTAGATTCTTCAAATGATCGAAATACTTCACTGTGAAAAGTGAACATGTTTGATGTGTGCATATCCCACGCTTAATAGCTCTTGTCCATGTGGTTTTGGTGAAAGATTCGGCTAATTGGACAGAAATGGTGTGTAAAGTCAACAGGCGTTCAGGATGCCGGGCCCTTCGATGGGATTTATGCCGCGCTGCATCATTTACAAACGTCAGTCTACTGCAGCAAAACAGAGCTCCTGTTGCTCGATTGTGCTAAAATATATTTTACAGAGCTGTCTATAGATTTCTTCCTATGCAGTGAGTAGTCTAATGGAATTTAGTGCATATAATTCAGATGTAAATATGGTGTTTAATATTTTCATTGTTCCCTAATACCCTGAAATGAGACTTTTGTGATATTCTTGGGTCGTTCATGCCTTACAGTCTTCCCAAACTGGACACTGTCCTCTCTTTCATCTCCTTTTTATTTGCCTGTTTATATAAACAAAGGTCTCTGAGGTCGCTGTGTCTGTTTTCACTTGTCATCGCAATTTATGTAGACTTGTTTACGTAGTGATTTGGTTGATGCAAAGGACACCTGCTGTTAACACTGGCCTCACAAATGGCCAAAAAGCCACAAGTGTCAGCTGTTCTCTCATGCTTTCATCACCATCTGATTCCCTGAGATGAATAAACAGGATTTGAAGAACCCATCCAGTTGGCTTTGACAGAAAGGACGGCATGGGCAGCCACAGAGCAGTGCATTGTGGGTAGCGACGTAAGGAGATACTGTAATTGAGTAGTTTAGCTGATGGTGTGGAGAGATGTGTTGTTAGAGGACACACACACCCGGATACATCCATCGTCTGATCCAGGTCACGCAATTACAGAGCAGAATTCAGTCTGCTCATCATGCGGGGCATTAACAGTAGCTCCGTTGTAAAATCTAGTGAGCTGACCACATAGACAGCTTCTATGTGACCTCAAAAGTGTCTGATTTTGGAAAGCTCTACACAGGTAGCAACCCTGTGCATCAGTACGGCTTTAGTAGAGTTTTACATTAGATTTTTTTTTTAATAAATCAAAACTATTTCAATAATGCTTTCCCGTATTAAAAAAGTATAATTTTATTAAAAAAAAAAAATAGTATTAATAATTTTATTCATCTGCTGTCTTGTATTTATTAACAGCCTGACTACGTAGTTAAAATGCTATATTCATAGCCAGGTATTGAAACAGAAAGAAAAAAAATGGCACATAAAATGTGTATTTTTCTGATTCTGTTATAATCTAGCAATAAACATTTAATAAACAAATTATTTTATTTTATGTTTTTTTTTAATCAACAAATGGTAAATATTGATTGTGATCAGATCAGAGGATCACACTAAATATTATATGTACTTTATTATTTTGTTCATTTTATCATCTGTTTTTTTTTTGCTAATTTTATTATATTTCTAGTGATAAAAATTAAATAATTATTTTATTTTATTTTATTTTATTTTATTTTCGTTTTATTTTTTTAAGCTCCAAAGTTAAAACTAAATAGTATATGAACTGTTTTATTTTTGTTAATTTATAATTCTTTTTTATTTATATAGTTATGATATTAACAGCATAGCTATTGGAACAGTAGAACAAATTAAACAATTTGTATATTATATATACAAATATATATATTATTTTTCTAGTTATAAACATAAAATAATTATGTTATTTTTATTGTTTTGTATTGTATTTTTAATTTATTTTATTATTTTCAATATTAATTGAGAAGTTCCAAAGCTTTTTATATTTTTTTATACATTTACATTTATTTATTTATTTTATATTTATATATTGTTGTTTAGGTTATTTAGTTTATATATGCTAGGTAAATATTATATAAACTTTATTTTTTGGTTAATTTTATTCTAAATTTTTTATTTACATAGTTATTTACTGTTTTATTTTATTTTATTTTATTCTGAGAAGATATTAATTGAGAAGCTCCAAAGTTTAAACTAAATATTACATGAACTGTTGTTTAATTTTTCTGTTTATTTTATAGTTATATATTGTTATATAGTTTATATATGCTAAGTTATGCTATTTTAAAATACTGACAGAAGTTAAAAAAAAATAAATAAATAAATAATTAATTAATTTTAATTTTAATTTTATTTAAATATTTATAAATATTATATAAACTGTTCTAGTTTTTCCTGATTCTGTTGTTGTCTAGAACAAACATTAAACAATCAAATTAATTATTTTTTATTGTATTTTACTATTTTATGCTATTACTTCACTTAGTAGTGCAAAAACTATTTGTGAAAAAATATTTATCATGAGCCTGTACAAACTATATTAATTTTTCTGTTCATGTTGCATTTTTAAAATCATGTATTTAAAATGCTTTGCCAGAATTGCTAGGTATTATCAAAGTCATTTTTATTTAGCACCATTAAACATAAGAACAGTTGACCAATGTGCTTTACGCCAATAAATACAAAACGTTAAATAATAATATCAATAAATGAATTAGACCAGGAATGGTGAAAATCACAATAATAGCAAAAACAAAGGTCACTGGCATCAGAGTACTACTTTCGAGCTCTCTGTAGGACTGGTTAAAAGCCAAAGAAAGAAGTAGAAGTGCTCCGTGCAGGACTGCTTTCAAACCTAATGTGTATTGGAACGGAGTGCGTGTTTGTACGAGAGTGCAGTCAGTAGGCGGTCAGCACGTAGAGATAAACATTTTGTATGTAATATATCTTTTTTTAATGCTCCATTTTTTCATCATCATCACGCAGTTATTGTTCCTGCGTACGTTTCTGCTCCCGGTGGAATTTCCCGCTCCAAGAAAGCAGAGGTCACAGCGGCGGCCGCTATTAATCCTACCTACATCTTAACAACATCACTTCCTGCCATCTTTGCAGGCATGCCTGACTGTTTACTGGTGCCAGAGTGTGTCAGTGCCCACGTGTGCGCGTGACACACGCACACACACACCTCAAGGCCTCCGATGTGATTTTCCATTCCTAAGAGTGTGTCTATTCATTGGCTTTCAGACTAACGGCCGTATGTCAGTACTAATGTCTCCATTCGGCAGAACGGGGGACCATAAAACTCAGACTCCAATCCATGTGCTGCTCATTATTTTCAGCGGGGGCGTCTCATGGGAACTGGTTGGAGGGAGGCAATTTGCATTCATTGTGCCCATTTGTACAAGTAATTCGTGGCAATCTGCTGGCCTCTTGTTGATCTGCTCTTTGAATCAACATTTTTAGCGGTTTGATTTATTCGGCGCGGCCTTTGATGTTGACATATGAGTCTTTTAAGGGCACGATAGCAGTTGCCCCTAAATACTGGACCCTGTTCAGTGATTTGTTAAGAGCTTAGGTTTGTTTTTCGGGAAAGTTGCTCCTAGACCAGTGCGTTTGGCACTTTTCCTGTATGGGGTGCAAAATAGGGTCTGAAAATCTAAATATACATCTATTTCAAATGGTTAGACAATATTAATTGTGAAACTCTGTGAAAAAAGGTCAAACTAAATATTATATAAACGATTTTATTTTATTTTTCATTTAATTTATTTTTATTATTCATTTTTTATTTTGTTTTATTTACTTCATTTTATTTAATATTGTATTTGATTTGATTTCATTGCAATTCTGGTCATAAACATTAAATAGTTATTTTATATTTTATTTTATTTTTAGTTTATTTGATTATTTTCAACTAATTTTGAGGAAAATATTTATTGAGAAGCTCTGAAGCTTTTTATATTTTCTTTTTATTTATTTTATATTTATATGTTGTTATTTAGTTTAGATATGCTAGGTAAATATTATATGAACTTATTTTTTCTGTTAATTTTATAATTCTAGATTTTTATTTATGTATAGTTAAAAAATTAAACATTAAATATTTATTAAATAATAATTATTTTAATATTATTTTATTTTATTATTTTCAACAAATTTTCAGAAAATATTAATTGAGAAGGTCTGAAGCTTAAAGTATTTTTTTTTTTTTTTCATTTTGTTTAATATGTCACTTAATGTTTTATTTTATTTATTTTATTCACTTAATGTTTTATTTTATTATTTTATTATTTTATTTTTATTCTGGCAACCCTGGAAACAACGTTTTAGTTTTTTCTTTTTTTATCAATCATTAAACACAAATGGAATAATAATAATAATAACAACAACAACAGTAATAATAATAATAATAATAATAATAACAACAATGATAATTGTTTACTATTAATTATAATTAATATTAATAATAACAACAACAATAGTTTTTATTGTTAATTATAAATAATAATAATAATAATAGTAATAGTAATAATTATTACTATTTTATGTTGGCATGGTATTAATAATAATAATAACATTTTTGGGGCTTTCAGAATTATAAAGAAAATTAAAAATAAAATAAAAGTGAAAAATAAAATAAAACGCAAATGAAAAATATAATAAATATCAAGAATATCATATTTTATTATTGTTATTATCAACAATGCTTGTTGTTGTTGTTATGTCATAATTCATAATTTATTTAAATTTTTGCTGAACTAGTTTATTTGTTATTCTGTATTATTCAGTCTAGAAAGTCATGAGGTAATAAAATATAAAATATTAAATAAAAATGGAAAATAAAATAAAATAGTTCAAATAGTATTTTGTATGAGTTTCACGATCGGTATTTTTTAAAATCACCATTTTTAAGGCGAGGTTTGACGTGTTTAAAAAACACCATTTTTTTCTGCAATGCTAATTTTATTTTAAATAATAGTTCTTGTGAAAAATCTGACATTTCTGTCAACATACATTTTGTCCGTCAAACACCTTTAAAAAGTAACAGGACACCTAAAGTGTACCCTCCTCACAGAAAGCGGTGATTAGCGTCAACTCCAGGCTCCAGTGTGAATTGATTGATTGAGAGCGATCTGACGTCTGTCTCTGAACAGGTGTCCCGCGGCCAACAGTGAGCTGGCACCGCAAGGAGGGTCCGCTGGCCGCCAGCGCCAGTCCTCTCCCGGACGGATCTCTGCTCCTGAGAAACCTCACACCGCAAGACTACGGCACCTACTCCTGCGTGGCTGCCAACAGCGTCGGAAAGTCGGTGGCCTCCAGCCTGCTACGTGTGGCGGGTGAGTAGCGATTCCCACAGCGGCCGTATGTCAGTCCACACTTAGCCGGGTGACAGGGAAATCCTCGCACGACAGCGCTTCGCTGCTCAGTGAACCGCGCTCTGTGGGTTGGCTCGCTTTCCGACAAAGTCAGCGAACTCAGCGGGAGATTTGCGAGTCGCTTATTGATATTGGCATCGCTTGGCGCGCCTCGTTGAGGAATAACGTGAGACCTATGGCCTGCAGGGGTGGTAAAATCCATTTTTAAGGCAAAATGAAGAAATATTTCCCTCTTTATAGAAGCCGTTTGTCTCTGGGGATCTTATAGGCCTCGAACAGAAGGCATTCAGATGGCCTCAGATGACATGAGTTTCCTCCTCCGTATCTCATTAATTGAGCTCATTTCTGTCTCCATCACAGTCAAAACGGGCTGTAATCTCTCCGCCGATTGGGAAAAACCTCTAACTAGGAGTAATAATTCAGCTACTTGAGGTCGTTCAACCATCAAAGGAACAATCTACCTGTAGGAATGCTTTGGTTGATTGCGTTTGATGGTGAGATGTTTGATGACACAGTGCTGTCTTGATGCCAGGAGGAGCTGTGGGCGAATCTGAGCACCAGGCTTCAAAGGAGATGAATAGGAAGAGGGTTTTGATGGCCTCTGTGATCGGCACCAGCGTCACGGTCAAACCTGGAGATACCTTACGGATAGGTAAAGCACTTTCATGTGGTTTAAACGATACATTCTTGCAAATAAACGTTCCAAAAGGGGTTATTTTGTAGCAGTGGCATTGAAAAATCATTTTGGGTGCCCCCAAAAAACACTTTTTTCTTTAGTGTGAAGAGCATTTAAATAATCTGCAGAACTTTTTTCCACTGTAAAGAACCTTTTGTGCAATTGATGTTAAAGATTCTTCATAGAACCATCAATGGCAATGAAGAATCTATTTTTAAGAGTGATAAGCTTGTTTTGAAATTGAAACCCCTAATAATTGGTCCTGCCAATATAATTTGTCATTTTTATTGTATATTAAAGTTTATGCATTATTGGTTTATCGCATCTAAAGTATTTGACACCTACAGACATTAATAGTATTTATCACAAATGCTTTCCTTATTTATATGTAAATTAGAATAAAAGAAAAAAAGTAGAAATGTAAATGTCTGTTTATTAGTTTATTCATTCATTCATGCAGGAAGTGTAACCATATGTTCAAAAATCTAGGATGAAATTTACTATTTAAATAAATTTAGTGTTCTTAGAAAAGCGTAAAATTCATAGTTTTGATTTATTAATTAAGGTTTTATTAAGTTAAATTTTATAAAAAAAACATTGAAAATCATATTTAAATGATTATTTTTGTATTTGTTTCCAGTTCAGTGTTTCAGTGTTATTTTAGTATCATTGAGATACTATTAAGTTTTTTATATTTTGAATTATTTTTTGTTTTTGTATTTTATTTGTTTGTTTATTAATTTATTCATTCAGGAGGTGTAAGAGTATATTAAAAATCTAGGATGAAATGTACTATTTTAAATAAAATTAATTTAGTGTTTTTAGAAAAGCATAAAATTAATGGTTTTGATTTATGAGTAAAAAAAAGGGCTTTAAAAACATTTTAAATATCACAGAATTTTTGTATTTGTTTCCAGTCCAGTGTTTCAGTGTTATTTTAGTTTCAGTTGTTATGTTTTTTTTAATATTTTAAATAGGTTTTTTTATGTATTTTTTTAAATTAATTAATTAATTTATTTATTCAGGAAGTGTAAAAGTATATTCAAAAATCTAGGATGAAATGTACTATTTAAATAAATTTAAATTTGTGTTTTTAGAAAAGCATAAAATTAATAGTTTTTATTTATTAAATAAGGTTTTATTAAGTTAAATAAGGTCTTCCAGTTCAATATTTCAGTGTTATTTTATATATTTTCTTAATTAAATGTATTAATTTATTTATTCATTCAGTGTTATTTTAGTGTCATTAAAATACTATTATTTTGCATATTTTTAATTAGTTTTTATTTCTGTATTTTTTAATATTTATTCATTCATTCATTCATTCATTCATTCAGGAAGTGTAAAAGTATATTTTAAAAATCTAGGATGAAATGTACTTTTTAAATAAATTTAATTTAGTGCTTTTAGAAAAGTGTAAAATTCATAGTTTTGCTGTACGAGTTAAATAAGGTCTTTAAACATTAAAAAAAAAAATTCATGAGTTTTTATTTTTGTATTTGTTTTCAGTTCAGTGTCTCAGTGTTATTTTAGTGTCATTGAGATACTATTATGTGTTTTTTAATATATATTTTGAATTAGTTTTTATTTTTTGTTTTAATTTTAAAGTTACATTTTTGGTAATTTTGTTAACTAAATTAAAATATGAAATGTTGACAATTCTGTGAAATAAAAATAAGTTATTTTTTATTTTATTTTATTTTATTTTAGATTTCAGTTAATGTTAATTTCAGGTATTTCAAGAAAATGCTTTTACTGTTTTAGTTTTAGTGAACTACTTATAACCCTAATTCAAATATGTAAAAATCCTTAAAACAGGATAATTTTACTTATGAATCAACAATGCGTAAGATTTTAAGACAGGTTTTCGAAGAATGTGTCTTAAATACATGTTTTGTTTTGTTTCGTTTAACCACTTCACGTGTTTTAACTTGTTTCACAGAGTAAATGTGTCGCATTTCAAGGATTTTAAGATATTTTACCTGGCTAACAAGTCAGAAAACAAAAAAAACATGAATTACAAAAACATGAATTACTAGCAAGTTGCTAATTAAGGACTGGAGTTTACTGTATGCTGCTGTAGCCCATTATTGTTTCTCTGTGTGTGAAAGATCAGATTTCCTGTAAGACTAAGAGTCTAAATGCTCTTTTTAGTGCATGTATTGCACACTTTAGTGAATAAATGTCTTGTTTTTAAGTCTAATTACAAATGACAGATGTCAACCCCATTTCCTCTTAAAATTCACCCATAACCTCTTCAGGTTGTCCGGTGGTCCCCAGTCACAGAAAGCCCATCAAGTGGTCGTATCAGAACCAGACCCTGAACCAGAGTCCAGGCGTGAGCCACCGCATGCTAGTGGGGGGACGAGTCTTGGAAATGAACACGCACGGAGGGAGGTTTGACGGACGATACGAGTGCCAAACACAAACCAACAACCAGCAGCGTCTCACGGCATGGATTCATGTGCTTTCACAGGGTTAGTGTGAATAAAAACAATATGGGTGAAGAAACTCAGCGCTCTCTTTAGTTTGGAAATACATACTACAGCAAAATCGCAATTAGTTTTTTTCCCCCAAAATCATAGTGAGCTGCCTGCGTAGGCAGCATTTTCAAGCATTAGATGCACACTCTCGATGCGAAGGCGAAAAAAAAAAAAGTGTGTGAATGATGAATAGCTGTAGTCTTCTGATGAAACCCAACACCCAGAATAGACAGGAAAGTAAAACTTGACTGCGCTATGTTGAAGGTTTGGACATGAATTGGACTTCAGTTCTGTCTTGTCGAAAACCAAGCGCTCAGACTCAGAAAGCTCATTTGTGTCTTGTTAAAGCTGCATGTCTTCCTTTCAGTTCCCGCACAATGCCAGGAATTTTAAAAGGCAGAGACGATAGTGTAGATATTCAAGCCCGGATTCCTAGAAACCTTTAAGGGCTAGTAAATGGCCTCTATAACCTCTCACTTTGTATCAGGCGATTTGGCAGCCTACTTGAGTAATAGTGCTGCTTCTCTGAAAGTGCTTTCCTGATGCCATCATATTGATTCGTGCCGTACCCGTTTCATCCTCTATAATTGAAATTCACAGGCTTCATGTCTGGACATGTAGCATATATAGGTACAATATCGTATATATATATTTGAAGTCAAAAGTTTACATACACCTTGCAGTATCTACAAAATTTTAATTATTTTATCAAAATAAGAGGGATCATACAAAATGCATGTTATTTTTATTTAGTAGTGACCTGAATAAGACATTTCACATAAAAGATGTTTACATATAGTCCACAAGAGAAAATAATAGTTGAATTTATAAAAAACTTCTGTTCAAAAGTTTACATGCGCTTGATACTTCATACTGTGCTTTTTTTGTTTAGTGATAGTTGTTCATGAGTCCCTTGTTTGTCCTGAACAGTTAAACTGTCTGCTGTTCTTCAGAAAAATCCTTCAGGTCCCACAAATTATTTGGTTTTTCAGCATTTTTGTGTATTTGAACCCTTTCCAACAATGACTGTATGATTTTGAGATCCATCTTTTCACACTGAGGACAACTGAGAGACTCATATGCAACTATTACAGAAGGTTCAAATGCTCACTGATGATCCAGAAGGAACCATGATGCATTAAGAGCCGGGGGGTGAAAACTTTTGAACGGAATGAGGATGTGTAAACTTTTGCTATTTTGCCTAAAAATCATATTGTTTTCATTTAGTACTGCCCTTCAGAAGCTGCAGAATATACTTGCATGTTTTCCAGAAGGCAAAATAAGTTAAATTTACCCTGATCCTTAAATTCAAAAAGTTTTCACCCCCCGGCTCTTGGAAAGGGTTCAAATACACAAAAATGCTGAAAAACCACAGAATTTGTGGGACCTGAAGGTTTTTTTTGAAGAACAGCAGACAGTTTAACTGTTTAGAACAAACAAGGGAAAAAAAAACAACAGTTGTGGATCATTCAGGTAACAATACAGTATTAAGAATCAAGCGTATGAAAACTTTCACACAGGGTCATTTTTATAAATTCAACTATTATTTTTTCTTGTGGACTATATGTAAACATCTTTTATGTGAAATATCTTATTCAGGTCAGTACTAAATAAAAAAGAACTTGCATTTTGTATGATCCCTCTTATTTTGGTAAAATAATTAACATTTTGCAGAATCTGCAAGGTGTATGTAAACCTTTGACTTCAACTGTAGATATCTAATGTCTTTTGATCAGTTTAAATAGTATGTTTATTTCTCTTTGTGTCTTTTTCGGGTTGTAGAGTTTGAGTGGCGTTTGGGTGAGTGGAGCACATGCAGCGCTTCCTGTGGCAACAGAGGTACTCAGATGAGGAAGGTTCAGTGTCTGACGTCAGAGGGCCAAGAGATGCCTCATTCGGTCTGTCATCATCTTTCCAAACCGATCAGTCAACCTCGGCCATGCAACATGCTGGACTGCCCTCCCAGGTACACTTCCTTAAGCAAATAATAAAAATGCTTATAGAAATAGCTCACCCCAAAATGCTGAAAATGTACTCACATCAAACTCCACCCATATATTTGTTTATGAACTGTTTTGGACTGTTTTCACTTCTAAACAGTGTTTGATCTGTGCATATTTCTTTCCTGATTCAGACAAGACGACTTTTTCACTGGGGGAAATATTGTGGATAAAGGACTAGTAGACATTAAAACACTTTAATGGTGGATTTGTTTTTTTTTTTTTAGCTTCACAAGATTTTTTTTACTTTTACCTGGATTACTTGTGGATTATTGTGAGGTTTTTATCAGCCTGTCTGGACTCTCATTCTGACGGCACCCATCCACGGCAGAGGATCCATTGGTGAGCAAGTGATGTAATGCTGTATTTCTGCAAATTTGTTCAGATGAAGAAACAAACTCATCTACATCTTGAAAGGCCTTAAGGTGAAGACATTTAGAAAAATGTAGCATTACATTACATAGTAGTGAACGGGTGCCGTCAGAATGAGAGTCCAGACAGCTAAATATAAATAATCCACACAACTCCAGTCTATCAGTTAATGTCTTGTGAAGCTAAAAACTGTGTTTGTAAAAAAGTAGAGAAACCAACCCATCTTTGACGGCCTACATATTTCTATATATTTTGGTTTACTGAAAGTAATTAAATTCATGTAGATAAACTGGATAATTGCTCCACTATCTGAAAAAAGGATCCATTTTCATTACTTAGACAACATCTTGGAAGATTATAATGGGAAAAAACAATCAGGATTGGGTACAATGTAAACAAATCCATAAAAACTGCAATGTCGTGCTATCAGACCTGCTCTATAATTACCCCAGTTTTCTGGCCGTTAGCGATTCAGAAGTCTGACACAGTGACAGTCTCTCTGTCTTTGATAAACGAGCGTCTGCTGACGGATCTCTCTATAGACTTTAATATAAAGAGAGCAGAACCCTTCACAAGTCTGTGAGCTGTGATGCATTTGACTGCGAGCAGCACCCCGGTCCTCTGATTCCCAGCCAAAGTGCCTCTCTCCATCAAACAGCCCATCTATCATTCCCTTCCCAGCATCAGTCTTTTTCAGGGGCCGTGCAGACGCTCAACGAAGCGCATGAATCAAACTCTATGAGTCCAATGGGGCCGGAGAAGAGCAGATATCAGCTGTCAGTGTAAAAGAGCTTTTTTTTTGTCAGTGCACTAGTCTGGCCGGATAAACCCCTGTGGGGTTACCATTTCAACACAATGCAGAAATCAGACTGATTACAGTAAAAAAGTAATGTGAAAATGACCAGAGACTTTTCCAGGACTTTTTAAGGGCGGTTTTAATAATTACCTTTATTAAATGTATTTGTGGTGACTTTAATGTCAAATACTTGAGACAAATACTTAGATGTAACCAATTATTGCAATCAATTATGATACTATGAACTGTTGCCAGTAGGATTTTATCAACGTCAACAAAACAACATGGAACAGAAGCTGCATCTGACATGCTTTCATGTTTATTTACACTAAAGATCCTTGCACACCGAGTGAAATTTTCGAATGCATTTTTTCGTATTTGTCATTTGTCACACACAGAATGTCACGGTGGCTCATAATTGTCAAAACACCTCTCAAAATGTTTGCTACGGATGCGAAAAATGCAGAAAATTGAACCCGATCTGTTTTTTTTTATGATGGACGAAAGTTCTGGAGGCAGTGTGTAAACGTGATTGTCACAATGTGAGGTTGTATTTATTTTTCAACGTGAGAAAAACTCGGACTCAGTTCAATTTACAAATTAAATTACTGCATAATGTCCTGGCAGAAAATTACCTGTACATTTTTTAAATTTTATTTTATTTTATTTTTTATTTGTTTATTTTTTTAAATGAACTCATCTTGTATGTGTTTTGTTTTACTCATTTATGTATTTGATTCATTGATTTAGAGACCAAGATAACTAAATACATGTAGATAAACTGGATAATTACTCCACTGCCTGAACAAATGGATCCGTTTTCATTACTTATAAAACATTTTGGAAAATTAGATTTGAAAAGCCAGTATCAGTATTGGGTGCAATTAAAAACAGTAAAATAAATAAATAAATAAATAAATAAATGTGGTACAATGTGCAGTATTAATATGAAGGATTTTTTCCCTTTTTTATTTTTATTTATTTATTTATTTATTTACATGTGTTTTACCTGTATTTTGAATTTTGCACATTGTGTTGTGTTTTAGGGTTAACAGAAATGTCCATAAAATTACTGGACAATGTCCTGGCAGAAAATTACCTGTACATTTTCAGTTTTTATTTTATTTTATTTTATTTTATTTTATCTTTTATTTTATTTTATTTTATTTTATTTTATTTTTTAATTTAATTATTTATTTATTTATTTTTAAGATTTTCAGTGAGAAAAGCGGCTAAAAAATTGCAGAATTCACCATCAGCAGTGACTAATCTCATCATATCTCATTGGCTATTGCATTCATAAGTTCAACATAAACATTTGTGATTGGTTATAATGCTTAACACTGCAAAAATGTGAGAAAACAAAAATCTGATGCAATATGAGCTGATCTAAATGCAATACCACAATAGACTTCTCTTTCAATTTCACATTTCACTTTAATCACAAGAGCCATAATATATTTAGCTTATTTTCTTGCCCCCGTATTTTGAATTTTTTTCATTTTGGGGGCATTTTCACCCCCAACCCTCTATTAATTTCTATTTATCACTGTACTTTTTATAAAGACAGTATGAAATGTAATTTGCACTTCTGTAATGTGATCTATTTTTCCCCATTTTTCCTTGGTTGCATCAGCAAAATACAAGTTAATAAGCATAATTTATTTGCATTTTTTATATTTTTTTATAAGCATCTGTGAAAAGCACAATAAGCACATATTTTAAAAAATGTCAAAATTTTGATTTTAAAAGAGCAGTTTAGTGAACCAAATGATATTAGCACGCACTGTACTCTCCCTCTTTCGCAAGCCGGAGTTTTGTGCAGAGAAAAATATTCTAGCTTGAATCATTAGCATAGTCCACGTTTCATATGGCGAGCTGATTGATTGAGGGTTTCAGGGTTTCTCGGAGAACACAGGATAGATAGTGCACACGAACGCTCTCCGACTTCTATACGTCCATGCCAAAAACATCATCTGATTATTGCCATGCGTCTGGACTCGGCGCATGAATCATATGGCTCTGTGAAAGCGCTTAGCGTCAGTTCAGAGCCATCAGCGGGAGATCCTCTCACAAAGCGTGTCTTTGTTACCGCTTCTCTCGCTCTAACACAACCCCAAATGCCCCGCAGAGGCTCCCAGCTCCCCAGTGACTCGGGTACAAGCTGTGCTTTTTCAAAAACCAAATATATCCAGCCGTACGTATCCACTGTTGAAATGTATGGAGATATATATTCTTGTCGGTTTGGAATGGCACGTCTCCAGAGTTGGCTAGAAGACTGAGGTTTGTTAGCTTGTGTTTAACTGTGTGAGTACAAAGAAAGGTGGTAATACGTAGCTAGATTTAAATGTCGAATCTATGATAGGATGCTACAGGTGTGAAGATAAATCATGTCCTGAAATAATTCCGATGACATTTGCGGTGCGTTTTTTTTCTCCGTCAATAATGTTGTTTACAGCTGAAGTGTGTAATTTCTGCACCACATGGATCTGTAATAATAAAAAACAAAACAAAATAGTGCATTATAATTATAATACCTGTTTTAAGGCTCTTCTGACTTTGAACTAGAAAAACGTTCAGTTGTGATTATTGAGCTGAAAACGAAGAAGTGTTTTGTTACGTTTACTTTTTTACTTTTTTACTATTAATTGGCTGTACTTCCTGAAATTAAGGCATTTATATCCATGAGATGGATGCTGGTTGCAATGCAAGTTCAAGAGGTCACATGACAACAGTAACATATTTTTAATATGTTATTATTTTTAATATATTATTCATGGATTATTTAGCTAATATACAATACCATTCAAAAGTTTGAGGTGAGTAAGATTTTATTTTATTTTATTTTATTTTATTTTATTTTATTTTAATGCATTAAATTGGTCAAAAGAGATCAAAATATTTTACATTGTTTTTTAAATATTTCTGTTATTTATATATGTGTGTATAATATATGTGTTTTTAGCATGCTACCATTTGGATCATTTTGAATATATTATTCATGGATTATTTTGCTTTTAAATGTATAATATACAGTACCATTTAAAAGTTTGAGGCGAGTAAGATTTTATTTTATTTTATTTTATTTTATTTTATTTTATTATTTATTTTAATGCATTTTGAGGCATTACATTGGTCAAAAGTGATATATTAAATATAATTTATATAATTTATATATTAAATGCTGTTTTTAGCATACTACCATTTGGATTATTTTGAATACATTATTCATGGATTATTTTGCTTTTAATCTATAATATACAATACCAGCCAAAAGTTTGAGGTGAGTAAAATTTTATTTATTTTATTTTAATGCATTTTCATGCAGTAAATTTATATTGTTTTTTAAATATTTTGTTATTTTCATTAATATATATGAAAATTCAGCATTACATCACAGGAATAAAATGTATTTTACAATATATTAAAATAGAAAAAAATATATATTTTTAATTGTAATAATATTTCACAACTTTACAACCAGTTTTTACTGTTTTTTCGAACCAAAAAAAACAGCCTTGGTGAGCATAAAATGCTTCTTTATAAAACAATAAATACATAAAATAAAATCTTACCCGCCCAAACTTTTAATCTTACCACTTACTGAAAACTGTGTAGTATTCCATGAATAGCGTACAGTTAGGATCTCAGAAATATATTTTTTGGCACTCTGAAACATGAAATAAGAAACATGAAGTCGTGACTTTTGGATCATCAATCATTCTGGAAACGAAAGGTCAAGTTGAGTGCATTGAATTGTGGGATACACTCACACAGAGTACTTTGTTGCATACTGCACATTCTCAAACATATATAGGTCATCTGCATATTTCATGCATACAGAAAATTTCTGATTGATTGCGCATTATTTTATATTTCATTTCATCATTAAAAAAAGTACTCACATCAGCATTTTAAATACTTTAGAAGCTCTCCTGACTGTTCTCTTTCTCTGTTTCTGTGTTTGTCAGTTGGGTGTCAACTGTGTGGTCCAGATGCTCCAGTTCCTGTGGGCGGGGCTTCAGAGAGAGGCGTGTCTCCTGTCAGCAGGTGGAGGCATCAGGGAGCGTGAGGGTTTTGTCCAGCACAGCGTGTGAAGGATCTCCCCGACCTGAAGACAGGGAAGAGTGCAGCTCACACGCGTGTGTAGAGTGGCTCACCGGCCCCTGGGGGAAGGTACGTTTACTGACACTTTCATATGCAGTATATTCTGATCTCATATAACGATCTAAAATAGTGTGTATAACTAGTGATAGAGCAATATAATAGTCAGGCCAATGAATCGATTGATATCTGGCTATCTATTTTTGAAATCATTGGCTTTGGCTGGTAGCCAGTATAGCAGATATTCTAGATATTGATATTGATGGTAATCAATGAAAACTCATATTGGTCAGCAGTCGTCAAATTAATTTATACTCTGGGGATTCATTACTAAACTGTTACACTACCGTTCAAAACTTGGGGGAGAATTTTAAAGTCGCTTCTGCTCACCATGACTGGATTTCTTTGATCAAAAATATGGTGGAAATGGTAATACTGTGATTTTTTTTTTTTTTTTTTTTTTTACATGATCTTACATAAATCATTTTAATATGATTATTTGCTGTTCAAAAGCATATTATCAATGTTTAAAACTGGTGCTGCTTAATATTTTTGAGGGAAAACATGATAAAAAAATAATAATTTTATTTTTTAATAAATAAAAAAGTATTACTTTTATTACTATTAATTTTTTTTGTTTATTTGTAATCATTGGTAGGTTGTTATTTGTAAATTGTGTTTTTTTATTTGTCATTAAATGTTGCTTCAATTTAAAATATTGTTTAAGTCAAAGATAATATTCAGCGAGGAAAAATGTAATAAGTATTAATTTAAACTTAAATTTAAAAAAAACTTAAAATTTTACTTTTGCAATTTAAAATATTGTTAAATAAATATTGTTAAAATTAAATATTGTTAAAATACTGAGTCAAAGATAATACTCAGTGAGGGAATATTTATTAAAAGTATTTTTTTATTAACCTTAACCTTATAATTAAACATTTTTATTTGTAAATTATTTGTATTTTTTTTATCTATTTGTCATTAAATTTTACTTTGTACTCTGTAATTTAAAATATTGTTTGAGTCAAAAATGATATTCACTGAGGAAAAAGTTAATAGAATATAGTTTTTTTTTATTGATTATTTACCTATTAACTTTTTGTATTTATTTGTAATTATTGGTAATTTGTTATTTGTAAATTATTTTTATTTTATTTTTAATTTATTTGTCATTGAATTTTGTTTCTGTAATTTAAAATATACTTTAAGTCGAAGATGGTATTCAGTGAAGAAAAAATTTAATAAAAGAATTAATTTTATTTATTATTAACTTATTTATTTATGTGTAATTATTGGTAATTTGTTATTTGTAAATTATTTGTGTTTTTTAAACTTTATTTGTCATTGAATTTTACTTCAGTAATTTAAAATATTGTTTAAATCAAAGGTGATATTCAGTGAGGAAAAATGTAATAATAATTACTATTTTTATTAGTAACTTTTTATTTATTTGTAATTATTGATGATTTGTTATTTGTAAATTATTTGTTTTGTTTTTTTATTTATTTATAATTGAATTTTACTTCAGTAATTCAACATTTTTTGTCATTGAATTTTACTTCAGTAATTTAAAATATTGTTTGAGTCAAAGATGATATTCAGTGAGGGTAAAATGTGAATAAAAATATTAATTTGTATTTTGTAAATTATTGATATTGATTAAAAAAATAATTGTCATAAAGTTTTACCTCTGTAATTGTATTTATTATTAACTTATTGATTTTATTTATTTATTTGTAATTATTGGTAATTTGTTATTTGAAAATTATTTTCAAATAACAATTTTTTTTTTTCATTGAATTTTACTTCAGTAATTTAAAATATTGTCTGAGTCAAAGGTGATATTCAGTGAGGGGAAAAAATGAATAAAATTATTACTTTTTCTGAATAAAAGTATTTTTTATTTAGTATTAACTTTGTAATTCATTTGCAATTATTGGCAATTCATTATTTGTAAATTATTTGTATTTTTTATTCATTTGTCACTGAATTTTACTTCTGTAATTTAAAATATAGTTTGAGTCAAAAATTATATTCACTGAGGAAAAAATTTATAAAAGTATCGGTTTTATTTTTTATTATTTTATTTATTAACTTATTTATATATTTATTTGCAATTATTGGTAATTTGTTGCTTTTAAATTATTTATATTTTTTATTTGTCATTGAATTTTACTACAGCAATTTAAAATGTTGTTTGAGTCAAAGATAATATTCAGTGAGGAAAAAAATTAAGCAGAATTTCCCATTGGGAACTGATGGGAATGTGGCATATTAAGAAAATAAATTGGGTTACTTTAATAACTTAATGATTCATGCAGAAAGTCTAAAAAGTAATTTAAAGTTATGAAATTACTAATAAAAAATACTGTCCAGTTACAGAATCTAAAAATATGCACTTCTTACACAATCATATAACATCTCATGTTATTTACCAGATACCCATAATCAGTTTTATATAGCTTATGCCTGTTTAGTATCACAGCAGCTGCATTTGTTCATTTTCATCCTCCTCATATTTACTGTCATGCTGTGATGTTCACAGTGCACAGGTCGCTGTCTGGGGCCTGCGGTGGCCACGCAGAGCAGAACCGTGTCATGCAAACACTTCAGCAACTCCACGTCCAAAACCTGCGACCCAAAAGAAAGGTGCCAGACTTGTTATGGAATATTTAGCATCACATATTCTCTGCTAACGTGTTATTTCTCATTATGTGAAACTTTCAGGCCGTCACCCGTGAGGAACTGCTCGTCAGAGATGTGCGACGTGCACTGGAAGGTGTTCCCGTGGAGGACGTGCACGGCGGCGTGCGGCAGCGGCTTCCAGTCCCGCCGTGTTGAATGCATCCATCGCCAAAACAAAAAAACCCTCCCCGACCTGCACTGCGCCTGGCAACGGCGGCCTTCAACCTGGCAACACTGCAACATCACTTCCTGTGGCAGTGAGTCTCTTTTTCACCTTGTTATAAACCAGAGCGCCGGTACGGTTCGAGGAATGTTTGCCCTCGTTCGCCACCTTTAGAGCGTTCGTGTTTTATTAGGGAAAATATTAGCGACCTGAGGGCGAAATATATTGGCTTGTTCCGTCACTCTCCAAGTCCAAGTTATCACAACGTCCCGAGAGAGCTCGCTCTCGTTCGCAGGTTTTTCTTAAGCTCGGTCATTTCAGGAATCCAAACGTCTGCTTTTTGTTCTTCGCTCTTCTGCGGTGAAACTTAATGAAACATCATTTTTGTGTCACTTCACTTGTTTCTGGGTGTAGAAATATTTTATAAAACAACACCAATAAATGAACTTATATTGTTTTTAGAGTGTGAAGCAGCGGTCACAGTAGACTTCACGCCGCAGCGAACAGGATATGATATCACGCTCTAAGGATTCTCTTTTTGAGAAACAATAAATGATATTACATTTAAGAAGACTGTGACATTTAGATCCTCTGTTCAGGGTTCCCACACCTTGGTCAATTTCAAATTCAAGGACCTTTCAAAGACTTTCCAGGTCCAATATCCTCAAATTCAAGGACTTAATGTGGGGACTAGGGGTGTGACGAGACACTTGTCTCACGAGACAAGATGAGACACGAGACTGGGTTCAGGAGAATGAGACGAGACAAGATTTTTAAACTTTTCTTGAGAAATCCTCAATGATGAAATATATGGGCAAAAAAATGCAAAAAAATGAAGGTGAATTTTGAACTTTATGAATTTAAACTTCCATTTTAATGAATTGCAGGTGCATCTCAATAAATTTGAATGTTGCGGAAAAGTTCATTTATTTCAGTAATTCAACTCTAAATTGTGAAAATTATGCATTAAATAAATTCAATGCACACAGACTGAAGTAGTTTAAGTCTTTGGTTCTTTTAATTGTGATGAATTTGGCTCACATTTAACAAAACCCACCAATTCACTCATCTCAACAAATTAGAATACTTCATAAACATTTTTAGTGAATTGTTGACCTTCTGGAAGGTATGTTCATTTACTGTATATGTACTCAATACTTGGTAGGGGCTCCTTTTGCTTTAATTACTGCGTCAGTTCGGCATAGCATGGAAGTGATCAGTCTGTGGCACTGCTGAGGTGCTATGGAAGCCCAGGTTTCTTTGACAGTGGCCTTAAGCTCATCTGAATTTTATTGGTCTCTTGTTGCTCATTTTCCTCTTGACAATACCCCATAGATTCTCTATGAGGTTCAGCTCTGGTGAGTTTGCTGGCCAGTCAAGCACACCAACACCATGGTCATTTAACCAACTTTTGGTGCTTTTGACAGTGTGGGCAGGTGCCAAATCCTGCTGGAAAATGAAATCAGCATCTTTAAAAAGCTGGTCAGCAGAAGGAAGCATGAAGTGCTCTAAAATTTCTTGATAACCGAGTGCAGTGACTTTGGTTTTCAAAAAACACAGTGGACCAACACCAGCAGATGACATTGCACCCCAAATCATCACAGACTGTGGAAACTTAACACTGGGCTTCAAGCAACTTGGGCTATGAGCTTCTCCACCCTTCCTCCAGACTCTAGGACATTTATTTCCAAATGAAATACAAAACTTGCTCTTATCTGAAAAGAGGACTTTGGACCACTGGGCAACAGTCCGTTTCTTCTCCTTAGCCCAGGTAAGACGCCTCTGACGTTGTCTGTGGTTCAGGAGTGGCTTAACAAGAGGAATACGACAACTGTAGCCAAATTCCTTGACACGTCTGTGTGTGGTGGCTCTTGATGCCTTGACCCCAGCCTCAATCCATTCCTTGTGAAGTTCACCCAAATTCTTGAATCGATTTTGCTTGACAAGCCTCTCAAGGCTGCGGTTCTCTCGGTTGGTTGTGCATCTTTTCCTTCCATGCTTGGATACCGCACTCTGTGAACAGCCAGCTTCTTTGGCAATGAATGTGGCTTACCCTTCTTGTGAAGGGTGTCAGTGATTGTCTTCTGGACAGCTGTCAGATCAGCAGTCTTCCCCATGATTGTGTAGCCTAGTGAACCAAACTGAGAGACCATTTTGAAGGCTCAGGAAACCTTTGCAGGTGTTTTGAGTTGATTAGCTGATTGGCATGTCGCCATATTCTAATTTGTTGAGATAGTGAATTGGTGGGTTTTTGTTAAATGTGAGCTGAAATCATCACAATTTAAAAAAAACAAAGACTTAAACTACTTCAGTCACAATGTGAAACAGTCCTAATAGACATATCTAAATCATTGTCATTCAGGAATAAGATCCCGTGGGTGTTTGAATTGAGATCTTGATATTTTAAGGATTAATCATGCAGCTTTAATGTAAACACTGCAAAATGTTTTTCAAGGATGTCGTCACAAGATCTCGTAAGATCCAACTGGTCACATCCTTAGTGGGGACAAATTTCAAGTGAGAGCAAGGTTACACCGTGTTTCCTTGTAAGATACAAATTATTACAGTTTTCATGTGTCAAACACAACTATGCAAAAAAGCATTTTTTTTGCATTTTTTGGCCATATGACAGAGATCTGTTATTCTATTTGTCATATTTCTGTTTTGCAAAAAACTGAAGAATATTTAGCTCTGCACCTGGCTAAGTGATAGTCCTTTGGATCTCTGGCAAGCCATTCTCTGTAATTTTTTAAATATTAGAATTAAAAAGCCTCCAAAGTAGCACAATGACCATATCCCATATCAAAACTCTGAAAATTTAATTCCCATACCTAAAATGTATATTTTACAGTCACGCTTGTGCAGATTGATCATAAACAAAGCTAAAAGGCTTCCTACCAGTGGTCATCACAAAACTTAACATCTTGCACAGTTTTATCACGGGTAGAATGCAAAATGTTTCAATACAAACATTTCAGTCAAATATAATTTATGCAATATTTCAAACATTTTACCCACAAGAGAAAAATCAACCTTTCGCAACAGTTTAAAATCAGCCCAATTCCATGCAAAAAAGAAAAAAAACTAAGCGGATTTGGCAACCCTGCATCCAACACAAGCTGCAGGAATCAGATTTAACTGATCATGGGTCAAGATAAGAGTAAGGAGAGGTGACTGACAAATCATGCTGGAATATTTGCTGTTTAGCAGACATTGTGCTCATCTCTGATCTTGTAAGATGTGCTCCCTATAGAGTGATCACGAAGTTCACGAAAGTGAAAGTAAATAGCCGCTCATTCAAAAGAGATTTAAATACTCCGCATACGATAGCAGCTTCCTAATGTACGAAAATTATATTTAATATTAGAATGACTGCTTTAGCAGGCAGTAATGGACTGAAATTCAGCGGGAGTGGGATCAAAAAACAGTCCCGCGCAGGGCTTTAATATAAAAACGCACACAATGAATGGCGACTGTAGAAAGCAAAAGCCGAATTCCGGACATTTTGGGTCAAATCCCAGACACGTTTTTTGTGGGTCCGAAAAGAGGACATATGGTCTCCCTAACTAACGCAAATTAATCAAGCTAGTATGCATAGTCCACGAAGTGTTGGCGAAATAACACATGAGCAGACCGGAGGGAATAATGTGGAATATTTTCCAGAAAACTACTTGCAAAAAAAAATTCAAGCACTTTCAAGGACATGTATCTGTGTACGCTTATTTTCAAAAAACTTTCCAGGGCCTTGAATTTTTTTTTCAGATTCACAAACTTTCAAGGATTTCAGGGACCTGTGGGAACCCTGTCTGTTGGTCAAACGTCTTTGTGCTATGTGAATTTGCAGGTTAGAGTTCACCAAACTATTTTGAAATGTAGCAGAAGACAAAATGAATGTGATTGAGTTCGCATTTGTAGTTTCCCACGATTCTGTGCGTATTAATGTCATTGGAGCATGTCCCGAAATTTCACAAGAATCTTTGTGAAAAATCGGTCCGTGATCCAATGTGGACAAAGTGAGGGAAGCAGGTGTTTTATATCTTAGATGTTACTGTAGGGTGAATGTAGAAAGGTTCGTTAGATACGGGACGGAGGAGGCAGGAACCGACTCAACATAAACATAAACTTTAATTAATAACTCTAAAATAAACAAGGAAAGCACACACACAAAACATAAAGTGTTCTAGGCCTGGCCTTTTCTCATTAGCGCTTATGCCAAAAAGTATTCATATGTTTTTCCTTAAATTAACATTTATTTTTTTAACTAAATTGTAATTTTCAGAAATTTTATTTTATTTTATTTTATTTGAAAAAATGTGAAAATATGTTAATAATGTTATGTTATGTTATGTGAAAATATATTAATAATAATAATAATAATTTTGTTTTATTTTATTTTGTTTTTTTAATTTTAATTTTATTTTAGGAAACAAGCTCTCTCTGTAGGGTTTATTTTATTATTTTATTTAATTTTATGAAACAAGTTTTCTCTGTAAGGTATAAAGAGAAAAAAAAGATTTTATATATTTCACCTGAATGAAAATATATTATTATTATTATGATTATTATTATTATTATTATGAGACTAACTTTTATTTTAATTTATTTTATTTTGTTTCCTTTTATTTTATTTTAGGAAACAAGTTCTCACTGTAGGGTATAAAAAATTATACATTTCACCTCAGTGAAAATATAATAATAATAATAATAATAAATATATTAGTAGTAGTAACTGTTATTATTAATTAGTATTAATTATTTATCTTTTCATATTTAAATTAGTTTTTGTTTAACTAGTTCTAGTAGTTTCATAGTTATTTCAGTTCATTGTGGAAACATATTGTTAAAAAACATATTTAGATATTACTGTTTACAAACTAATTTGTTCAATAAAAAAGTGTTTGTATATTAACCCTATATTAAATATATATTAATACCATTAAGTAATCATTAATAATAATAATAATAATAATAAGTTATTATGTCAAAAATAATATTATTAATTTTAAAAACCATTATATTAATTTTAAAATCCAATATAAAAAAACAACAAAAGACTCAGCACTGTCACTATTATTTATCTTTTCACTTTTAAATTAGTTTTTGTTTTTGAAAGCATATTTAAATGTTGTTCAACTCATTTGTGTAAATTAATATTCTTTTCTTTATATTTATCTGTTTTAATACGTTTAAATTCTCGTTTTTGTTTTTGTTTTTTATTTATGTGTGGAGTGTGCTTTTGAGAAGTATGATGTGTAAACCTGCATTTTGAATAATCTTTGTTTTGTGTATATCTGTAGGTGAGTGTAAGGACAGAACCCACTACTGTCCTGTGGTGAAACGACTCAAGCTTTGCCCCGTGGATCTGTACCGGCAACGCTGCTGTCAGACCTGCTCACAGGACACCAGCACCACCTAGTGACCACCAGCGGCACAAGAGCCCGAACCAACAGACGCCCTTCTCAGTCACCGCACTGATTGTCTCTCGTGATACAGAATATTGTTCAATCATACCAACAAAAAAGACACCTGGAGTGTATGGACTAAAAGAAATCTGGTCTACACTTCACTGGATGTTTTCCCACAATCATCAGAAGTCCAAAGAGAAAATCACTTGATGAGATTTATAACTTCTCTCTTCACCAGCTTTCTCTGCAGATCTCCTTTTATCTTGCCCTGAAAGTGATATATGTGTATTAATTTAAGATTTTTACTTGTGAATATGAGAGGACGAGTCTTATCGGACCATTCACCGATGTGAAGGAAATATAAAAGCCTCTTGGGTGTACATGATGTACTGATATGAATAATATCAGTAGTGCACAGCTTTGAATATTAAGAGAGAGACACTATCAAACATTTTTGATTTTCTTTTTTAATCAGAGTCCTACCTTGAAGTCAACGTTTTACTACAGAAGTCAACATTACTTCAGAATGAAAATGATATTCACCAAGAAAAAAGTAGGGAGGGGCTTTATTATATTTATTAGAACTTGATTGGCTCATGAGTGGAGTCAGGTGGTCAGAGGGGAGGAGTTAAGGGAGTAAAAAGGATTTATGATGTCAGCCGAAAAGGGAAATAGTTTTAGAGGGAAGCAAGTTTTATGGAAGCTTATTTACACCACAAATGAGAAAATAAAAATAGTAATTGACCCTTCGCAAAGGCAGCAAACCATGCCACCTTCCTGCTACATATCGTGTTCTCACACATGGAAAAATACATTGCGGAGGAAAGAGGACACTGACAGTGCGCTGACAGACACGAAAGAGCAGGTTACTTTAGGTATAAAACACAGTCTCAGCTTTCAAATTTAGTAATTTCTTAATAAATTCAAACAATAAATACCGTTTTGTGGCTCTTTGTGTCGCGACAGATCGCTGTAGTGCCTCAGTTCAAGCGGCACATGAACCAATCATTTCTTCCTCTTTACTACTAGTAATAGCACAAAATAAACATGAATGAACATCAGAAGTTATCTTGTTTCAACTGCGGAAAGATGTCAATACACATAGTTTTTCAAGTTCAGGTCCACTGGCGTTAATCCACTCTCCTTTTTGGTTTGTTTTTCAGACAAATTGGCAGATTCAGTGTTGTGATTGGTCAGATCACATGTCAGTCAAACTCCAGACAAAGTCAATAAAAGGTCAATAAAAAAAAAAAGTCAGAATTGCAAGATATAAACTCAGAGTTGCGAAATATAAACTGATAATACTGAAAAGAAATGTCTAAAATGTGTAACATAAAAAATAAGAATAGTGTCAAGGACTTTTTATCTCACAATTTGGATTTTTTTTTCACAATTACAAGTTATATCTCAAATTTAAGACTTTTCTTCTCAGAATAGTGTGTTATAAACACTCAATAAGACTTTTTAAGAATTACAAGTTTATATCTTGCAATTGTGAATTAACATCTCTAATCGACCCTTCGCAGGGAGTTTGATTGACAGGTGATCTGACCAATCATAACGCAGAATCCGCCATTTTGGTCCAACAAACCAGACAGTAGGGTGAATTAATGTTGGTGGACTTGAACTTGAAAAATGGTGTGTATTGACGTCTTTCTGTGATTGAAACAAAATATCTTATGTTCATTTTTGATTCTTTATCTCAAATTTCAGACTTTTCTTCTCAGAATAGTATGTTATAAACACTCAGTAAGACTTTTTCTATCAGAATTGCAATTTATATCTTACAATTGCGAGTTAACATTTTGTAATCGACCCTTCGCAGGGAGTTTGATTGACAGGTGATCTGACCAGTCATAAGGCTGAATCCACCATTTTTGTCTGACAAACAAACCAGACAGGAGAATGAATTAATGTCGGTGGACTTGAACTTGAAAAATGGTGTGTATTGATGTTTTTCTGCAGTTGAAATAAAATATCTTATGATGTTCATGACCTGAGGTGCTGAGGTGCTACAGCGATCTGTCACGACACATGAAAGAGGCACAAAATGGTATTTACTGTTTGAATTTCTTCAAAAAAATAACTAAATTTGAAAGCTGAGACTTTGTTTCATACCTAAAGTAACCTGCTCTGTCTTGTCTGTCAGTGTGTTGTCAGTTTCCTCTTTGTTTCACAATGTATTTTTCACTGCGTGAGAATGTGATGTGTGGTGTGAGAGTGCCATGGCTTGTCGGTCATAGTAACAGTAACAAAAGGGGCGGGTTTTTGACTTCTTTTTGTTTTACTCAGAACTGGAAGTTTGCACTTACATCACGATTTGGTCAGTTGCCCGGATGAGCGGCCATATTGGCGATACTCATATGTAAACAACAGCATGGGTTGGACGATTAATGTACTACTGAATACATTGTTCTGCTAATTTATGCTGTCTAAACCAAAGGTACGTACGAGCAGTATTAAGATAAGTATATAAGATATTAGCCTAATATTTCATCTATCTGACTGGAAATGATAAGAACAAACATGAATGTTGTGAAGATTCTTGTCCTGGAAATCCTGCTTCAGTTTGGCCAACCACAAACGCCTTTTGCTCCTCAGTTTTTTTGCGCTCTTCTCCTTGATTCGTTATAAGTTTTGATTAGTACAGCCCAGGACATGATAATAATTGACTATTTTCACCAGCAATAATCAGTAAGTTCTAATAGGTTTTGTTCATTTTACTGTCATTGTTTACATTCAGTACCACCAACGTGGCCAATTGATGACGTGTCACGAAAATCCCCTATTTTTGCAGAATTGCGAAATAAGTCTGAATTGTGAGCTATAAACTCAGAATTGAGAGAAAGTTAAGAATTGTGAATTTTTTTATTCTTTGGTAGAAATAAGCTTCCATAAAGTTATTATATTTTGATAAACATTACGAAGACACACATATGTTTTTTAATTCGGAATAACACGCTGATAAATCATGCACGATAAGAGCGGTAGCACCTTCTTAGGAAAGTAAAAAGGGTCCATTTTGTTTTCATGTTGACTTTAATATTAAACAATGATGTTTTAATGTGGACGTGGAATGTATGACAGAAAACCCATTGACTGAAGTCACATTTCTCCAGCCGTCTTTTAGATGTATGTTTTGTGTTCAACCAATGTGCTGCATTGTAAAATATGTCTTGTATATAATGTGTTTTTAAGTGCAATATTGTACATTGAGTGTAGAAAGTCTGGATTTTATTTTCTTACTTGGTTTAGTTTGTCCTTATAATCGTATTTAAGATTAAACACAACACAGACCTATGTACTTATAGCACTTGAAGTGAATTATCCATATCTCTAATATAATGGTTTCCTACTGGCCTTTATGCATGCATTTTTAGTACATCAACAGATGTTGTACATAAGCCACTCATCCAATTTATTCATGAATTTAATCCATTGCATTTTATTACTACAGTATGTGGAAAAAGCGCCGCTACATCGGTTAAGGAAATGTCATTTTTGGTACTTTTCTCATCAATATAACAAACAGTCTATGTGATACAAATACAATAAATACAGTTTTACCAATCAGTTTATATATTTTCATAATCTTCTTTTATTCTGTATTGTGGTTAAAACAATCAATTATTGTGTAATGCATGTTTTATCTATTGTTGTTCAAAAAATATAGTTAAAACTGTAATATTGCAGAATATTATTACATTTTAAAACAACTATTTTCTATTTAAATATATGTTAAAATATAATTTATTCTTGTGCTTCAAAGACGAATCATTACTCCAGTCTTCAGTGTCACATGATCCTTCAGAAATCATTCTGATATGCTGATTTACTGCTCAAGAAACATTTCTAACTATTATCACTGTTTAAAACAGATATGCTGCTTCATATTTTTTGGAAACCGTGATACTTTTTTTCAGGATTCTTCAAAAGAACATCATTTATTTGAAATAGACATTTTTGTAGTATTATAAATGTCTGAATGTGCTGTTGTGCTGAATAAAAGGTTTAATTTCATTTTGAAATTTACTGCAAACTTTTACACAGTAGTGTAGAAGTAATTTTGGTGTTTAACTAACTAATTGTAATGGTCAGAAACCAATTTACAGTTGAAGTCAAAAATTTACATACACCTTGCAGAATCTGCAAAATGTTAATTTTATCCAAAATAAGAGGGATCATACAAAATGCATTTTATTTTTTTATTTAGTACTGACCTGAATAAGATATTTCACATAATAGATGTTTACATATGTTGTTGTTTTGGGGTAGTTGTTCATGTTTGTCCTGAACAGTTAAACTGCCTGCTGTTCTTCAGAAAAATTTTTCAGGTTCCACAAATTCTTTGCTTTTTCAGCATTTTTGTGTATTTGAACCCTTTCCAACAATGACTGTATGATTTTGAGATCCATCTTTTGACACTGAGGACAACTGAGGGACTCATATGCAACTATTACAGAAGGTTCAAGCGCTCACTGATGCTTCAGAAGGAAACACGATGCATTAAGAGCTGGGGGGGAGGGACTTTTGAACAGACTGAGGATGTGTACATTTTTCTTATTTGGCCTAAATATCATATCTTTTTAGTTTAGTACTGCCCTTCAGAAGCTACAGAAGATACTTACGTTTCCCAAAAGACAGAATAAGTTAAATTTATCCTAGATCTGAAAATTTAAAAAGTTGCTCTTAATCCTTCTGTAATAGTTGCATATGAGACCCTCAGTTGTCCTCAATGTGAAAAGATGGATCTAAAAATCATATAGTCATTGTTGGAAAGGGTTCAAATACATAAAAATGCAGAAAACCCAAAGAATTTGTGGAACCTAAAGGATTTTTCTGAAGAACAGCAGACAGTTTAACTGTTCAAGACAAACTCATGAACAACTATCACTAAACAAAAAACAAAGCTGTGGATCATTCAGGTAACAACACAGTATTAAGAATCAACTATGTAAACTTGAACAGAGTCATTTTTATAAATTCATCTATTATTTTCTCTAGTGGGCTGAATGTACACGTCTTTTATGTAAAATATCTTATTCAGGTCAGTACTAAATAAAAAAAATAGCATGCATTTTGCATTATCTTATGTATAACATTTTGCAGATTCTGCAAGGTGTATGTAAACTTTTGACTTCAACTGTATATGACATATATCCTACATAATTCTACTGCAATTTCATCCTATTGAAAATTGAAAACTAGCTAAGATTTCAAACTATTCATATCAAAGTTTTCTGCAAGATAGTTCAAACCCATATGATTGACCTTTCAATCATAATTGATTACAATTCCCCATAGGATCACAATAATTTAGAGAGATGGTATTGTATGCTACTTTCCTTTTATAGAAACAACCTGACTTTCTTAAGCTGTCAAGACCATTTCCTTCGGCGTCTCAATCCTGTCAGCAGACGTCATCTTTCGGAAAAAGCGGTGGCCTCGATCGTCAGAATTATCGAACACAAACCCCGGTGGAGTCTCGAAACTGGCCGGACACGTGCTGATCTTCTTAGGCGTGAACTCGGTGCGGTACATGGTCTCGTTCTGTAGGGGAACGTCGGTCCGCAGCGGTGCATTCTGGGGCTTGAAGCTGAAACTAGGCTGAGGTTCATGCTGAATGAAATGAGCCCTGAAAGTGGTCAGATCTTCCATTTTCCCACTGGCTCGCTGCATTTCCTCTTGTTTCCGGATCATGCCTTGACGTTGAGCCACCCACGGCTGGAAGTCATCTCTCATGGTGGTGTTGCCCTGAAAGGGGCTGGAGGACTTACTGGGGAGTGAGAAGGGTTTGGCGGAAACGAAAGGCTGGATTTGGTGCTTGATGTAGTCGGTGTGCGAGGTGGTAGTCAGGTCCATGTGCTCTGTTGGACTCGTGTACTCCACTGACTTCTGCACCTGTGGGAGGGATACGGGCCACGGCTGGAAACGGTCACGGAATTCCGTGCTGCCCTGGAAGGGTTTGTTGGAGGCTGCTTTGATAGCCTCAGGCTTGCAGCTTCTGGGCAGCTGACTTGGCAGGCCTTGATAGTCTTGTCGATGGGTGGTGAGGTCCTGGAAAGGTTGGCTGCTGGGTTTGTATTCTGCTGGCGGTTTGACGTACCGGGCTTCTAGAGCGTGTGGAATGTATGAGAGCTTGTTGCTGGTCATGTTTTCGAAAGGAGCATCGGATAGCTTGGCTACGTTAGGGGGCTTGTAGCTCTCACGGGGCACGAGGCCTCGGTGGACGAAATCGTCCTGGAATGTTGTGGAATTCCCAAACTTTGTAGCAGGGGGTTGATATGGGGTCTCAGGCCTAGTCAGTTCCCGTCTGCTGATCTCCCACTGACGAAAATCCTCTTTAAAACATCATACAACACCTTTACTAACAAACAAAGGCATTTACTGTAATAACTTTTATGCATTTACATTTATGCATTTTGCTTGAGTTTTAAACAAGCTTTTGTACTGTGTACCGAAAATATTGTTGGCTTTTATGATATACTACCATTTATAATGTGAGTTTGGGGTCAGTAAGATTTCTTAATGCTTTTCTGCTCACCAAAGCTGCATTTTTTGATCAAAAGTACAGTAATATTATAAAATATTATTGCAATTTAAAATAACTGTTGTCTTTTTGAATATAGGTTAACATTTTATTTATTTTAATGATGCAAAGCTGAATTTTCAGCATCACTACACAGTTTTCAGTGTCACATGATCCTCCATAAATTATTTTAAAATAATGATTTGCTGCTCAAGAAACATTTATTATTATTATTATTATTATTATTATTATGAAAACAGTGTTGCTCTGAAAGCATCACATGACCTAAATTTAAAAAAATAATACTAGTCACTAATTACTGTGGTAATTACTCTTTCTAAAAAGTATTGCATTACTTAATAAAAATAACTTTGTATATCTCGTATCATATTAAATAATACAAGGATAGACATGAAACTGCTTTAAATTCTTTTCAAAATAATTTTTAAATTAATTCTGCTTTTAATTCTTTTAAATAAATCATTTAAAATTGGATAAATTATTCTTGAACTGACTATTTAAAACAAATACTACCAGTCAAACGTTTTTTAAGATTTTTCAAGATTTTTAATGTTTTAATGTAGAATTCTCTTCTGCTCACCAAGCCTGCATTTATTTAATCCAAAGTACAGCAAAAACAGTAAAAATTGTTATTTATATTATTTAAAATATCTGTTTTCTATGTGAATATATTTTAATATATATATTTATATATTAATGTAATTAATATATAAATATATATATATATATATATAAATATATGAATATATTTAATATAAATGTAATTTAATCCTGTGATTTCAAAACTGAATTTTTGGCATCATTACTCCAGTCACATGATCCTTCAGAAAGCATTCTAATATTCTGATTTGCTGCTCATAAAACATTTATTATTATTATTTTTGTCCAGGTTTCTTTGATGAATAGAAAGTTCAGAAGATCTTTTGTAACATTATAAATGTCTTTATCATCACTTTTGATCAATTTAAAGCATCCTTACTAAATAAAAGTATACATTTCTATAATCCCAAAAAAAAAATACTGATGGTATACTATTGGTATAGTGAATAATGTTACAAAAGCTTTTTATTTTAGATGGATGCTGATCTTTGGATCCTTCTACTCATCAGTGAATCCTGAAAAAATGTACTCAACTGTTTTCAATATTAATAATAATAATAAAAATGTTTCTTGAACTGTAAAACAACAGCATATTAGAATGATTTCTAAAGGATCATGTGACACTGAAAAATGAGTAATGATGCTGGAAATTTAGCTTCGATCACAGAAATAAATTACGTTTTTAAATAAATTAAAATAAGAAACAGTAATTTTAAATAGTAAAAGTATTTCAGTTTTTGCTGTACTTTGGATCGAATAAATGCAGGCTTGGTGAGCAGAAAAGACGTCTTTAAAAACATTAATCTTGCTGTTCAAAAACTTTTGACAGGTAGTGTACATTGTACATTTTAATGTTAAATCCACTATTGTTTCATATATAATTGTTCTATAGTTTATACAGTATTCAATGCACTTGCATCAGAAGTAACTGTAGTGAAATTACAGTAAAGTAATCCCTTTACTTTTTGAAGGGAAAAGTAATTAAATTACATTCATTAACTATGCATTACACCCAACACTGCACCTAACTGACCTAGATTGTCATTACCTTTATAGGTGGGTACGGTGTCCAGTTTTGCATTCGTGGCATGTACTCTCTCTTTAGGTCGGTAAGGAACAAATGGTTGCACCTCATATGGGTTGAAGTCTTGTTTATAGGTCGTTCCTAAGTCAATCTCTCCAGGTTTGGGTTTGTACTCAGCCTGCTGCTTCTCAGGGCGACGGGTGACCGCATACGGGATGTAGTCCGTCCTGAGAAAACATGCAGTTGTTTTACAGTTTTGAGTGAGTAGATGAATTGTTAACGTATGTATGAAACCGTGTAAATGATTTGACTAAAGATTAGCTGGAATTCTTGGAACGTACCTGAAGGTGGTTGTTCCGTCCATTGTGTCCTGATGAGCTTTATATTGCAGTTGGGGCTTGAGGCTCTTGGGACGTGTGTGCCCTTTATAGGCAGGATACTTCTCTGAGTACTCTGACAACACGTTGGTCTGACTGCCTTTCTTGTAAAGTGCCGTGGGCTGGTGTGTGCAACGATGGCGGCTAAAGATCATGAAACAATTAAAAAAAAAACAATTGATACTTTTGAGAAGACAAACTCATTAATGTCTTTCACCAAGAGATTCTTCTTAGTACTTTCAGTACTTTTACTGTACATGTCTGTGTAGTCCAGGGCAACAGCTACAACAAACTTTGTCACTAACTAAAGCCTCCATCCTACACACACAAATACACACTTGTTTCTTATATTATTTTCTTTACACTACTTGTGAATTAAGGACTTACATTTGCTTCAAACAGCAAAATTACTTATTACTGATTGCTTGATATTTTCTTCACTGTTTCCCTATTCCCTGTTGTAAAATGAATTATTCCCTTTCAATTTCCATATTAATATAAAATGGAAAATAACAAAATATTTGTATTAATTATTGTACAATTAATTATTGTTTTTTGATTTCCCCAAAATATTCCTTCTACCATTTACCTATTAATTATTTTCCTATAATATTATAATATAATATTAATTATTCCCTATTAATTTCCCTATTAATATAAAATGGAAAAAACAGTTTTATTTTATTAATAATTGTAAAAATAATAATTATTTATTTATTTGCTTTTAATTTCCAAAGAATCATTAAAATGTATATGAAATTATAAAATATGAAATTATTTGCACTTTCATTTGTTTTCTGAATTTGTTCCATTGTTTGATATTCCTTCTACCATTTACCTATTAATTATTTTCATATTATATAATTATTCCCTGTTAATTCCCTTATTAATATATAAAAAAATATATATATATATTTTTAGTAATTATTGCTATTTATTTATTTATTTAAATTTACAAAGCATCATTGAAAGGTATTAAAATAAATTAAGTATTAAACTATTCGCCCTTTTTTGGCCGTCAAGATTTGTTTTTCGAGTTTGTTCCATTGCTTGATATTCCTTTACCCATTAATTATTCAAAACACCTTCTCGGGCTTCAAAAAGCTACTACAGTACGAATAAACAAATAAAAAAAATGCTCTTACCCACAGCTGCACATCTCACAGATACAGAGCCGTGTCATTTTCCTCGGTTTATCGAGGAATTTTGTGAATTTTCCTCACTTACTACACTGCTTGGCTGGCTTTGTCGCGTACTAAGCGTCCCGTTTCCCCGGCAACTACTGTTTGCAGCGTCCTGGTGACGACGCAGCGTAACGTATTACGTATGACGCGTGCGACGGTCACGACGCACATTGCGCTTCCTGGACTGGAGGAAACATGTGAGTATCTGTTGTCATTTCTCATGATGATGATATTAAAGTTCATTCAAGAAATGTAGTGGTGAATATCAGTTTTATTTCTGCTGAGGATGCGCGTTTAGGTATTACAATATTATATATGTTTGCCGTTAATGTTCAGTTTGTTTAGCAGTCTGTCAGTTGTAGTTGAATGGACGTTGTTTTGAAAAGTTGCACGTTCTTGTGTTAAATGAGTGTCTGAATGAGTGAATGTGAGAAATAAACTGCCGAAATCTTACATTTATCACCAAAACAGACACGTTTGTTTGTAAAGGTCGACATTTAGAAACTCATCGACACATTCTGTGTTTAAGAAAGAATTTGGACGTGCTTGAAATTGCATGAGATAACGAAATGTCAGACCAAATCGCGTTTAAAAGAAAAACAACGCAAGTACACTCAAAACAAAAAGGTTTGGAATGATAAAACAACTGACATATTGTTAAAAATGAGTCACCTGATGCTGCTGTCAGCTCTTTTAAAACACTTCTAACCATTCAGGGTTGATTTTATGAGCCAAACCATCACTTTTGACTTTTTACCATAAATACAATCATGACTGTCCACTTTATATGTCATTGTGTTTTGTATTTATGACAGCATTAATTCAAAATTGCTGGTGAAAGTGGTAAAACACTGTAGAATATGTATATATAATGCAATGACAAACATACATTTTGAAGCATCTTAAGTGCCCAAATGCTTTTTGTAGTTGCTATGTATTTGCACTAATAATGAAGTGATCTTTAACTTTTTTGCTTCATCTTCATGGTATAGAAAGTCAAAATGGGTCACACAAGTTTGGAGAAGATAATTGCACTGCAGAAGAAAACATCACACATCAGGAATCTGTGTATTCTTGCTCATGTAGATCATGGTGAGTTAAAGGATTTTAATATGTGTCAGATCTTTGTTTTTTATTATCTGTTAGGTGTCTTCCACAAGATTTTAGTTAAAATTGAATCTTTGTATTGCCCATAGGTAAGACGACATTAGCAGACTGCCTGGTGGCGAGTAATGGCATTATATCCAGTCGTTTAGCAGGAAAGGTAAGTTGCCCCACAGAGAATTATCTGTGATTAGCCTAATATCTGCACAATTACGACTGCTTTTTCCAACATATTTTGTGTTTTAATGACAAATAAAGATAAAAGATAAAATTAGATAATAGGTTTTTTGACAATGTATACTACCAGTCAAAGGTTTCTTTAATTTTTTTTAAGAAAAAAAAAGTCTCTTTTGCTCATCAACCCTGCATTTATTTGATTGAAAATGTATTCCTGTGATCAAAGCTGAATTTTCAGCATCATTACTCCAGTCTTCAGTGTCACATGATCCTTCTGAAATCATTCTAATATGCTGATTTGCTGTTCGAGAAACGTTTTTTATTTTTATTATCAATAATTAAAACAGTTGAGTACTTTTTTCAGGATTCTTTGATGAATGGAAAGATCCAAAGATCAGCATTTATCTAATAAAAAGATTTTGTAACATTATACACTATACCATTAAAAAGCTTGGAGTCTGAAATTATAGAAATTATAAAAATGAATACTTTTATTTAGCAAGCATTTGCATTAAATTGATCAAAAGTGATAATAAAGGCATTTATAATATTACAAACGATTTCTGTTTCAGATAAATGCTGTTTCTACTCATCAAAGAAACCTAATAAAATTCTTTTCGGCTGTTGTCAACATAATATTTTTTTTTTTTTCTGAGCAGCAGATCAGAATATTAGAATGATTGCTGAAGGATCATATGACTGGAGTAATGATACTAAAAATTCAAATTACATCTTAAAATATATTCAAATAGAAAATAGTAAAAATATTTCAAAATTGTACTGTTTTTGCTGTACTTTGGAACAAATAAATGCAGGCTTGGTGAGCAGAAGAGACTTCTTTAAAAAAAAACATTAAAAATCTTACTCTTCAAATCTTCACAAAATCTTCACTGGTTAAAACTTTTAACTGGTAGTGTATCTTGAACTACATATTGTCAATGGTATTGTTAACTAAAACTATTAAAAATATAACTTGTTAATTGAAATAAAGCTTAAAAACAATGATATGTCAGCGCCGATAGCCTCGTCATCAGTGCATCGACATGCAACGCCGTTGCGCTTCGGACGTCCCGTGTTCGAGTCCCGGCTCACGGACCTTTCCCGATCCCGTCCCCCCTCTCTTTCCCACTTCATTTCCTGTCTCATTACTGTCCTATCAATAAAAGGCAAAAACACCAAAAATAAATCTTAAAAAAAAAAACCCCAATGAAATAAAAATATTAGATGAGAAGTTTAAACCTACAAAATGTAAACAAAAAATTAAATAAATAAAAAAAGTAAAAAAATGAAGTAAATGTTTAAGTTGAAGTATTCACTAATATATTAATGCTTAATAGAAATATTTAAACCTAAACTAAAATGAAACCTGAAAATATAAAAATAAAAGTTAATTCAAAATGGTAACAGATTCTGTAATATTATATAAGTAAAACTAAAATAACAATTATTGTCATATAAAGAAACAGGTTTCACTAACCTCACAAATTTACATTTTTAACTAATTAAGTCAGCCATCATAACGTGCAGTTTAGTGCATGAGTCATCTGATTCAGACCGATGACTTCTGTGAGCTATTCAGACTGGTTTGTAAACCAGTTTGACTCATTGAAAAGAATCATTAAAAGAGTGATTCATGTGAAAATTGCAGAATATGTTAAACTCTGTTCATTTTTTATTTATTTATTTATTTATTTATTTTAGTCAGACAAACATAGTCTTTAACCATTAACAAACCATAAATTTAGAAGGAAATAATTGGATTGCTTAATTTAAAAAAATCATGTAAAAATGATCATGCAAAATATAGGATCTTTTTTCCCTTTTTGTTTTGGAGGTGGAATAAGACTCGGACATGCGTTTTTCTGTCAGTGTGATCTGAAATGCTGTTTTCTGTCCGTTCCTGTAGCTGAGGTATCTGGACAGCAGGGAGGATGAGCAGATCAGAGGAATCACTATGAAGTCCAGCGCTATTTCATTACATTACACAACAGGTAATGACCATTGTGGTTTGTATCTTTACTGATTCAGCACTACGGACTGCTGTAACTCACTTAAGAAGTGTGTCGTTGTCACTGCAGGAGGAAACGAGTACCTCATTAATCTGATCGACTCTCCCGGACATGTGGACTTCTCCTCGGAGGTGTCCACAGCTGTCAGACTCTGTGATGGGGCCATAGTTGTTGTTGATGCTGTTGAGGGAGTGTGTCCGCAGGTATCATACGAATGTGCCGAAATTACACACTTTAAGAATTGCAATGACTGTTACGCACTTTTTATTTGGTCATTACAGTTCCTAAAGACTGTTTTTGATTTTAATGTAGTGTAATGTAATAGAGGTAATTAAATAAAGAGAGGTATCCTGTTAAAATTCAGTGGCAAAAACACATTACAGTTGGTAAGTTTGATTAATGTCCTTAGTTTGCATTTCAAAACACTGATTCCCGATTTGTTTTATGACTCAGTATTTACCCGACATCGAATGTTCACTAAAGGCATCATTAATCACAATGCTGTAGATTAAGTAAAAATATATTGGACATCTAGATTTTTAGTTTTATTTAATGCATTAAACATTTTGAAACTACTTGTCAGTTATGTTTGAGCGATCAATGATGGATTTGTTCTTAAAACTCTACACCATCTCTTTCTTTTCCACTTTAGACACAAGTTGTTCTACGACAGGCTTGGCTGGAGAATATCCGTCCTGTTCTTGTCATCAACAAAATCGACCGGCTGATCGTGGAGCTGAAACTCACTTCACAGGAGGCGTACACTCACCTGCAGAAAATGCTAGAGCAGGTAAGTCAGAGCTCCAAAACACAGCTAAAGCTCTGGAACAAACTATTACAAATATTGATTTTGAAAGGCACTGTGTGTGAAAGAAGAGTCATGTTTTTTTTTTTATACTGAATAAAATGTATAATGTAGAAAATGTTTTTTATATATTTTTATATCATCTGTATATCATCAGAATTGGGGTTAGTAAGATTTTTTTTAATTTTTTTTTTTTTTTAACTTATACTGAATAAAATGCAGAAAATATTTATATAGTTTATTCTTCTATATATTTTTATATAATATATATATAACATCAGTATTGGGGTCAGTAAGATTTTTTTTTAAATGATTTTTTTTTTGGTAGGTCAACTTATACTGAATAAAATGTAGAAAATGTTTATATAGTTTATTCTTTTATATATTTATATACCATTTGTATATCATCGGCATTGGTGTCAGTAAGATTTTTTTTTATCTTTATACTGAATAAAATGTATAATGCAGAAAATGTTTATATATTTTTTTCTTTTAGATATTTTTATATCATTTATATATCATCAGTATTGGGGTCAGTAAGATTTTCTTAAATAATTTTTTTGGTAGGTCAACTTATACTGAATAAAATGTATACTGTAGAAAATATTTATATAGTTTATTTTAGATATTTTTATACCATATATATATATATATTCGTTAGTATTGGGGTCAGTAAGAATTTTTTTTAAATGATATTTATTGGTAGGTCAGCTTATACTGAATAAAATGTATATTGTAGAAAATGTATATATGTTTTATTTTTTAGATATTTTATACCATTTATATATCATCAGTATTGGGGTCAATAAGATTTATTTAGTTTTTTAAATCAGTTGATCATTTTATTTTGCAAAGACACAATAAATTGATCAAAAGTAAAGACATTTCTAAATTATGTTTTATATATATATATATATATATATCAAATAAATGCAGTTCTTTTTTTTAAAAAAAAAAAAAATCACTCTTTGTGGTTTCCACAAAAATGTGGTTTTCGACATATTTATAATAAATAAATAATAAAAAAATAGTTAACCATTAATAAATATAAAAATGTTGAAGTGTAGTAATATTTCGCATTATTATTTTTTAATATTTTTATTTATTTATTTATTTTTTTGGACTGAGGAGGATGTTTCGATGACTGATGTTACACTTCTTTTCACATTCCAAAAATCAGTAAAATTTGATCATTTTCAATTCTGAGGCTCTAAATGTTTGCTTCTGTCTATAGGTGAATGCAGTTACTGGCACGTTATTCACCTCTAAAGTCCTGGAGGAGCGAGCGGAAAAGGACGCAGAATCTCAGAGCAGCTGTACGGAGAACGGCAGCGGAGATCAGGTGTACGACTGGAGCGCAGGTTTAGAAGAAACCGATGACTCTGACCTTTACTTCAGTCCTGACCGTGGAAATGTGGTGTTTGCCAGTGCCATAGATGGCTGGGGCTTCAGGTACATCTTGTACTTTCTCAAACTGAGGGCTCTTTCACATTTTGTTTTTAATTAATTTGTTAGAATATTTTATTAAAAGCAGCTGACATGGTTGGCTTTCACCCTTTACATCCTGCCAGTGGTTGTAGTACTTACTGTGGCTCACAAGATGGCAATACTATACTAGATTTTAACATCAGGTCTCCCCACCCTTATAATGTATTGCACATTTTTGTGGTGTTACATAATGGTGGTTTTAGATACTTGAAATAAGGGCTAAAGTCAAGTACTAATACGTAGGTGGATATTTCTGAAACCTGACCAAATCGAACTCGGCACTCCTCCAGTGAGCATGAGCATGTTTTTTTGCACTAAAGCTCATTACTTTCAACATGTTTTATACCGTAAAAGCACTCCAGACTCAAGTACCTTTTTGAAGTTTTAAAAGAATAGGTCACCCAAAAAGTTGGACATCATTTACTTACCCTCATGTAATTCTAAATCCTTTAGTGAAACACAAAATATGATGTCAGACAAAATAGCTGCTCTTTCTCATACAAAAAGTGTAATGTGATATTATACTAAAGTGCTCCATACATCTTTTCAGTTTCTTTTAAGATTAATTCTCATAGAGGGTATGTTAGCATATGGCCTAGAAAGACTTGTTTCAGTCCATTACCTTAAGGAGGCCTTGTTTTTAGTTTTCTAGACGTCATTAAGTGGTGCTGACCTGATGCAAATGTGACACATCAATCTCTCAAGGAGAGAAACAAGAGTCCGGGTGTGCTTTTTATGTAGACCAGAAAAATGTGGCCTAGTTAGAAGTCAAACATGGACATTGTGAGTTATTAATTAAATCATAAAAATGTAAAAATAAATAAATAAAACATTTTAAAATAAAATATAGCAAAATTTGCTAAAAAGTATATTTTATTTATTATGTATTTATTTATAATATTTATTTAGCTACATGTCATGTGTTAACCGTGAACATGTGAAAGTGTTGTTAAATTATGGTAATATTAACCTAAAAACTCATTACGTAAAGTAAATATTTTTGTCAAATAGGTTTACCTGACAAAAGAAGTTAGGGAGTCTCTGATAATATATATACAGTTGAAGTCAAAAGTTTACATACACCTTGCAGAATCTGCACTGTTCATTATTTTACCAAAATAAGAGGAATCATGCAAAATGGATATTATTTTATATTTAGTACTGACCTGAATAAGATATTTCACACAAAAAACATTTACATATAGTCCACAGGAGAAAATAATAGTTGAATTTATAAAAATTACCCGTTTACATACACTTGATTCCTAATACTGTTGTTACCTGAATGATCTACAGCTGTTTTTTTTTTGTTTAGTGATAGTTGTTCATGAGTGCCTTGTTTGTCCTGAACAGTTAAACTGCCTGCTGTTCTTCAGAACTGAGGACAATTGAGGGACTCATCTGCAACTATTACAGAAGGTTCAAACACTCACTGATGCTTCAGAAGGAAAAATTATGCATTAAGAGTTGGGGGTGAAAACTTTTGGAATTTGAAGATCAGGCTAAATTTAAATTGTTTTGTCTTCTGGGAAACATGTAAGTAACTTCTGTAGATTCTGAAGGGCAGCACTAAATGAAAAAAATATATATGATATTTAGGCAAAATAAGAAAAATGTACACATCTTCATTCTGTTCAAAAGTTTTCACCCTCCGGCTCTTAATGCATCGTGTTTCCTTCTGAAGCATTAATGAGCATTTGAACCTTCTGTAATAGTTGCATATGAGTCTCTCAGTTATCCTCAGTGTCAAAAGATGGATATCAAAATCATACAGTCATTGTTGGAAAGGGTTCAAATACACAAAAATGCTAAAAAAACAAATAATCTGTGGGACCTGAAGGATTTTTCTAAAAAAACTGTTCATAGCAAACAAGGGACTCCTGAACAGCCGTCACTAAACAAAAAAACACAGCTGTGGATCATTCCGTTAACAACACAGTATTAAGAATAAAGCATATGTAAACATATGTAACAGGGTCATTTTAAATATTTAAACTTTTATCTTGTGTACTATATGTAAACATATTTTATGTGAAATATCTTATTCAGGTCAGTACTAAATAAAAAATAACGTGTATTTTTTGTGATCCCTCTTATTTTGCTAAAATAACATTTTGCAGACCAGAACTTGCAACAGTTGGTTGAGCAACGTGTCGTCATACACGTGCTCCACGGCTCTGAGAGAAATATGTTTTTTGAAGCTGAAGGCTAATGATATCTTACCGAATATGACTCAGTAAAAACAGTGCAATGTTTAACATAGCAGCTGTGAATTTTCTGTTAAATTTAGTTACTTGTTAATTATGCAGCAATCTTACAGCTGTCGTAGATTAGACACGTTATTGAAATCACAGACTTCTTTGAACTACATTCTTACAAATTAATGGGATGTAATGAAATAAATAACAAATGACAAGTGCAAATATGATGCTGAGTTGTCTTTCTCTAATTCTCTGACAGCATTCATCAGTTTGCTGAGATGTACAGTCAGAAAATGGGCATCCGCTCTTCGGTTTTGCTCAAGACCCTCTGGGGCGATTTCTACCTCAACGCCAAAGCCAAAAAAATCATGAAGGGAGCTCAGGTACTATCTTACACTTTTAGCATGGCTTATGTACTATGGTAATACCTTGGTATACTGTATAACCCCATATAAAATGATAAAGGTGAATTGTATTATTATCTGATGGTTCCTCCGCACTAATTTTTTTCGTAAAGGGTTTCCATTAAGATGTTGTTTTTCACCCAAAAAAGATATTTTATGTATGTTATACAGGGTTAATGCAGGATTTAAAGTCTTCATTTGCTCCTCCTTCAATTAAGGTCTTAAATTGGAGCAGAAAGTATATGCATAAAATGATGGTATTAAATGTTGCATGTACCACAAAGACATGCATCAGGTTTTTTGTCTGATTTTCCAGTTCACATCCTTAAATCAAGATGCATTTACTTGAGATTCACAATGAAAATAGTTGTTTTCTGAGGTGTTTAAGAAAGGAGTTTGTGCTTAAAACAAGAACAAATATCTTTCAATGTGGTATGAAAACTTGTTTTTCCTTTAAATTCAGTTGGTTTTGAATTCGAGACCTTTTATGTCATCTTGCTTTTCAGTTTGTCTTGATTTAAGAATCTTGCACTGGAAAACAAGACAAAATACTGAGAAAAAAAAACATTAAATTGTTTTAAAGTAAAAAATTATTTGCATGTTCTAGTTGAGCTGTTTTTTAAAAAGTAAAGGAGATCTGTCGGAAGTTGTATAACTGTTGCTTTTACTGATTGTGTCATTGTCTGCTCTCTAGACATTTCTTAAATTCACCTTCATAAAACCATGAAAGCTTTGAAAGCGTCTGCGTTGCGGTGCATTAAATGCTGAAAGAGCTGCAACTTTCAATAGTGTTTGTCACATTACATACCGGGTTTGACTATCTTTGGAAATGTTGAAGCTGCCACATCTCTTCTGTTCCCCTTTGAGAGACTGACAGGATGTGGGCTGACAGGAGTGATGTGACAGCAGAGACCCTCCATTAGATGCTCTGGGTTTGTAGTGCCATTTAGGGCATTCAAATATGCTGTAGTTATGCTAATGGATGTCAGTTCCCTCACTGAAAACTCACCTTAATAACTAGAGAGCACATACACACAGACACACACATTAGTCTGGAACATCCTCTCCCTTCCCATGAACAAATGATCTGAACAGAGCAGACCTGGTACAGTGCTATAAGGGTGAATAATGTGACCCTCATATTTTGTATTTGGATCTGTAATTATAAATCATGAAAATTATACAGATAGTGATTTAAAATGCATTAATAAAATGCTGGAAAAAGCACATTGCTGTTCAAAATTTTGAGATCTGTGAGATATATATATATTTTTTTTTTAATGCTTTTGAAAAAGTCTCTTTTATGCTCATCGAAGCAGCATTTATTTGATTAAGTATACAGTAAAAACAGTATTATTGTTAAATATTATTAGAATTTAAAATACCTGTCTTCTGTGATGCAAAGTTGATTTTTCAGCATCATTTCTCCAGTCTTTAGTGTCACATGTTCAGAAAGTTTAAATAGAAACAGAAAGTTTGAAAGAAATTAAAATCGTTTTTTTTTTTTTACATTTTAACTGTCTTTACTAGGGATGTAACGATATCAAAATCTCACATTATGATAACGAAAAGTCTATAATATACTTTGGTTAAAAATTCTCAATGGTAGTGTAAAACAACACCCTTTTTACCCTGTCAAAATGAGCTCTGCAAAAATCATCCCATTCTGATGGATTGTTCCTTTAAATGCAAATAAGCTCTGCTCGTCCCGCCCCTCTCTTCTCTCTGTGGAGTGACGTGCTGCTCTGAGAGATTGTTTACTTTAGCCGCATTTAGCGCGTTTAGCCGTGAAACTTTCAAACTAGCACGTTATTAGGAAAGGTGATTGCAGAGATTCATAAAAAAAACCCTTATACTCACTTCTGCTGTAAGTGAAGCTGGATTAGAATTATTTGCGTGAACATAGACACATTTATGTAGATCGGGAGGCGCATTCTCTTCACAAACAAACATAATCCACTGCATCTTCAGTGGCTCAGATGTCAGGAGTAAATGACGATCACTATGTTCATTATTACATCCAGCAACACAACACCTCAATCGCTCTGAGATATTCTTGTCTAACTTACATCCCTGCTCTGGCATCGAAACGAGAGGTGGAACTGTTACGCCCCATTCACATGGGGCGTCAGCGTTAACGCTTCTCATTTACTTTGAATGGAGTGACGTCAGGCGTTTCTGAACTAAATTAGGGTTCTGTTGCGTTGCGTCAGTGGCGTTACTCGCGACAGAAGTAAAAACATTTTCAACGTTTTCCAATCAGATCGAATTTTCCACTCCAGATCAGATCGCAAATATACTAGTGCAGACGCTAGCCAATCCCGTTCGCTGCACACGGCGCATCAGCGTTAACGCTTCATGGAGGGCATGTCTGAAGCTTTGCGCTGATTGGCCAGCGTCTGCACCAAACGGGATTGGCTAGCATCTGCACTAGTATATTTGCATAAGGCGATCTGATTGGCTGAGGCCTGCATTGGCGCATGAAAAGTTGAAAAATGTTTAACTTCTGTCGCGAGCAACACCAGTGACGCGACGCAACATACCCATAATTCAGTTCGGCAACGCTTCACGTAACTCCATTCAAATAAATGAGAAGAGTTAGCGGTGACGCCCCGTGTGAATGGGGCGTTACAGTTGATCTGAGGTAAGACGCTCATGTCAATCAACTATCGTGGGAGCGGCCTCTGTTGGTGTGACGCCACAACGACAGGCATCTGAGAACGGCTCGATTTGAAAAAGGGGATATTATTTTACAGATTAATTAAAAACCACTACATGGATTTTTATCATTATAGGGTAGATTTGTACATACACTGCCAACACACATTAATGTTCAAACAACATGAAAAAGTGAAGTTTGCATCCGATGACCCCTTTCATTTATTTTGGCTTATTTTATTGTTTTATTATTATTATTTTTTTATTTAGGAAATTAAAAGTTTTTAAATTTGATAGAATGTTCAGCATTCAACACTGTGATCTTTTGTGGTCTCTCTTGCATTTATTTGCATATAATGATTTAGCCCTTTCTTGCATCTGTTCATCATTAATAACCACGTTTGTACTGTAAAGACTGTTAATTCTCAAACAAAGCAGCTCTGACACAGCATTACGCTGAACCAAAACATAAAACCCAAACTTGCCTGAAACCTAAAATTAATAACGCTGTTTGGAATAAAAATAAGGAGGATAAGGATGTTTGAAATAAGGATGTTTGAAATATAAATCTTGGTTTAACATATTGATCCTCTTTCCTGTATATTTCTGAGCATAAACCACATTTAAAGCATGTGTTTTAAACTCGATTTGAAAAGATTTAGCAAAAATGTATGTCGTGAAGTTCACTCGTCATTGTCCCATAAACAATATAAGAGTTTTGCTTTGGTTAATAAGAACACTCTAGCTGGAGTTGTTTACCGTAATGCAGGATGACGATCTGAATAATGAATCCTTTGAAGATCTATGCCTCAGTCCACAGTTACCAAATGATTTGGCTCGCCAGCCGTACGACACTTAAAAAATGTCTTCAATCACTGCCATTATTCTGCTCTGGCAGACAGATCTCATTCAAAGAGAGTTGGTTATGCAGGGCGACGTGACCTCCAAACGGCAGCATTGATTTGCAGGAATGACAGTGTCAAGCCTAACTTAAGCTTTTAAACTCATTTGAGCTCATATGTTAGTGAAGAGTTTGACCTTGTTCAGTCACATCAGAGACTTTTTATTATGGCTCCAAATCTTAAAAGCAACTAATGAGTCCTTACAGTGCTTGGATCGCTTAGTTTGTGCATTTGTGTATTGTGCATTCTCTTTTCAATATACTGTCCTAATGGACTTGATGCTCATGAGCTCTTTTCTTTGTCTTCACAGTCCAAAGGAAAGAAACCTTTGTTTGTGCAGCTTGTCCTGGATAATATCTGGAGTATGTATGATGCTGTGGTCACTAGAAGGTAACTTCCTTGCAGAAAAGGTCAAATCATATTTGTTATTTAATATAAACTTTTTTTATGAAGTATGGAGTTCAGTGTTATTGATGGATTACTTAAATATGTTAAACATAGTTTTTGTTAAATGAAATGTAGCTGAAATGAAAAGATTAAAGATTAAAGAAAAATTAAAGATTAAAAAATTAAAAAGTTAAAGTACTAAGATTAATAAGACTAAACCTGAAATAAAAATAAATTAAAGCTCATTTCAAATGTAGCACTTAAAATTACTACAATTTAAACTAAAATTACTTTCTTGGTGAGTAACAGAAATAAGTTAAAATGCAAAATTACTAAAGATGCTACAATACAAAAAAAAGTACTAACATTTGCAAAAAAAAAAAAAAATCAGTATTTTTTTCAGTGTTATTTTTAACTAAATATATTAAAAACTTTTTTTTATTGAAATGTAGCTAAAATAAAATATAATAAAGAATAATTAAAAAATGTTAAACTCAAAAAGCTTAAACAAAAATGAAAAGCTAATGTAGAAATGTAGCTGAAATAAAAAAAAAATAAAGATTTAGGATTAATTAAAAAATTAAAGATTAAACAATTCAACTCAAAGATGAAAATAAAAACTAAAATAAAATGTTTAAATTAAAGTATTAAGATTACTATGATTAAACCTGAAATAAAAATAAACTAAAGCTAAATTTAAATGTAGTATTTGCTATTGCTACAACTTAAACTAATATTATTACTTTCTTGGTGAGTAACAGAAGTAAGTTACTAAAGTGGAAAAAAAACTACTAAAAATGATATAAAAAAAAGTACTGAAATTTGCGAAAAAAAAAAAAAAAGAAAGAATTTCAGTGTTATGAATTTAGTATTATTTCAGTGTTATTTTTAACTAAATCTATTAAAAATTAATTTTGTTAATTGAAATGTAGCTGAAATAAAAAAGAATAAAGAATAATTTAGTAAGTAAACTCAAAAAGCTTAAAAATGAAAAACTAAACCTGAAATTACTAAACCTGTAATAAAAATAAATGAAAGCTCGATTTAAATTTTACTACAACTTAAAATTTCTTTCTTGGCAAGTAACAGAAATAAATGTAATTTTAAAGTGCAAAATTACAAAAAAAAAAAAACTAAAATACAAAACAATTGCTACAGTTCATACAGTTCACTACAATTATTACTATTGATTACTATTAATTACTATTAATTTAACTATAAAAAAGTCACTTTAAATGTATATTACCTGTGTCTTTTTACTTTTCCAGGGACAAAGAAAAGGTGGAGAAGATGGTGACCTCTCTGGGGTTAAAGGTCATGTCTCGTGACCTGAGACACTCGGACCCCAAAGTGCTTCTCAGTGCCATCTGTAGTCAGTGGCTTCCTGTGTCTCAAGCCGTGCTCTGTATCCTTTACAAGATTTAGTTTTTTGTCTTCTCTGCTCACCAAAGCCCCATTTTTTGATCAAACATTGTGAATTAATTTAACAAATATTTCTACATTTTATTTTTATTTTAAAATGTTTTTTTGAATTTCCAGCGTCATTGCTCCAGTCTTCAGTGTCACGTGATCCTTCAGAAATCATTCTAATATGCTGATTTGTGGCTCAGGAAACAATTTTTTTTGTTATTATCAGTGTTGAAATAGGGGTGTGCGATATGACTATTTTTGATCGTGGATATTTTGAAGAATGTGGGTAACCAAACAGTAGCTGGTCCCCACTGAAATTAATAATAGAAATGATCAAATAGATAACATTCAACAGAAAATAGAAACTCAAATAGTAAAATCAACATGACAAAGAATTGATAAAATCATGAATTGTGATATTTAAAAAATATATATATTAGAAAAATAAGAAAAACGTGATATTTTTACCGTATCGCCCACCCCTATGTTGAAAACAGTTGTGCTGCTGAATCATTTTGAAAAATGTGAAACTTTTTATTTTTCAGGATTCTTGGATAAATAGAACGTTAAAAAGAACAGCATCTGTTTTAAATGAATTTTTGAAGTAATTTTTAAAGTCTTTACTGACAAATATAATGCATCCTATTGCATAAAAGTATTAATTTCTCAGATAATTATTAGTTTTCCTGATAACTTTGGCCTTAGGTGTGCTATCTATTTTGGCCTTTTTTAAAATAAAGAAATTTATTATTGAAACTTACTGCATTAATTTAATATCATTGTCTTGTAAACACTGCAGTGTGATTGGTATTCTATCTTGCATTCATTTGCATAGTAAACTGTAAAAGTCGACCAATTATCTACGCCGACGTTTTTATAGTTATCGGTATCGGTCATTTTCAAAACTGATTTGCCTATAAAATAATTTAAAAGCATTTAAATAAAGTATTTGTCAGAGCCCTTGTTATACTTAATTTCGATATTAATCTTCATTTTTACACCAGACACATATATCATTTAAAAATATTGGTTATCGGTTTACTTGATCTGTGAAAAGCTGTATCGGCAATGGCCCTGCAAAAAAAACACATATCGGTCGACTCCTAGTGAATTGTAATTGGTTCTTATTTTGTTGCATCTGTAACTACAGTCTCTAATTAACTGGGGAACAAAGGAGACAAATACAGTCAGGGTTGCCAGGTTTTTTAGAACAAAACCCGGCCAGTTGCTACTCAAAACTAGCCCAACAATAGCCCAATTGCATTTTGAGGGGAGTCCACCTTTAAAAATCGGGGATAAAATACACATATTTTGTCAGGGTTCCCCATGGTAAATTCGTATTTCAGGGGCTAAATATGGTGTTATTTGGACATAAAAAAACAACCCAAGGCCACAGTGTTAAAGTAGCCCAATTCCGCGGGAAAACCACAGACTTGGCAGCACTGAATACAGTAGATGAGAGAGATATTTAGAGATATCAGGCTTATAAATAATGTAAACTCTATCAGCAGTGTATGTAGATAAGCTAGTTCTGGCATTGTTTCTTTCAGCTGAGGTGGTTGGTTATAGGCGTAACTTGTACTTTGAGTCTCATAATTATTTTAAGTAGCCTTTCTTTGTAGTAGGATCAACTTTAAATCCTCCTAGATATAATGTTTAAGTAAAACAAAGCAGAAGGGAAGACATTTGGCATATAAAGATTGGTTTAACCTTTTGGTCCCATGTCTAAAAGTCTGAATTTCACAGTATAGATTCTAGAAACGTACAGCACACAGTCCTCTGCTAATTATACACAACCTCCTGTGACGTTAGCCCCATCAGCACTAGGCATTTGACTGGCGTTGTCCACCTCCTCAGTCGTCAGCCGTCCTGCCGTGATCTCACCAGCTGTACGGGGAGGAAATGCACAACCGGCCGTTATTAGACGCCGATATGATTGACACAGACACGCCTTGCAATTACTGCTGTGACAGGTGCTCGAAGTGACGCCACTGCGATTAATGGTTTTGGTAAAATGTCACTTGTTCCCCTAAACATGTAATTGAATGATTCTCAAAATACTTCGCAAAAGTACAATTTTGTCCCACTTGGCAGGTGTTTTATGTTTGTGTGTTGTTTTTTTGTGAATAGAAAGTAGTTGGAACTTTTCACAGTTGGGTGGACCATTACTTTTAAGGCAGTACAGAAACAAACTTTTGCTTTTTAGTAGTGAGAACTGCTAGATATGTTAGATAGACTATTATTTAATGTAAAAGGTAGTTTAACACATCAGATGTCTGTACTCTACCCTAAAATGGTGATTTTTTTTTTTTTTTTTTCTGTATCACCTCACAAGTCTTGATCTTCTTGACTATCCGGTAGTTAAAATTATACAGTGTCATAATTCTGACATAATTTTGTTCGTCTAACGTTCAACCCTGTTACCAAAGGTATTGTAAGAAAAAAAAATGGAATCTAATAAATATAATACTTATCTTAGTTTTTTATTAATATGTAATAATGTTAAAATGTATTAAATAAGTAGAGTACCGTTCAAAAGTTTGGGATCAGTATGATTTATTTTTTATTTTATTTTATTTTATTTTATTTTATTTTATTTATTTTTTTTTTATTTTATGTATTAATGTTAAAATGTTTAAAATAATTACAGTACTGTTCAAAAGTTTAGGATCAGTATGATTTATTTTTTTAATTTTATTTTATATATTAATTTGAAAATGTATTAAATAAGTATAGTACCGTTCAAAAGTTTGGGATCAGTTTAGTTTAGTTTAGTTTAGTTTAGTTTATTTGTTTGACAAAGAACTGCGCAACAGAGGTTGTGATATTCTTAAAAATAAATAAGAATTATAATAATAATTTGTAAAGAAAAAAAAAATATATATATTTATATATTTAAAATAATTAATTTTACTTTAAGTTAATTCATTCATTCATTCATTCTTTCATTCATTCATTCATTCATTTAAATTTTTTTAACTTTTATTAACCAAGACATTAAAGAGGCATTAAAACATTTATAATGTTAACAAAGAGTTTTATTACAAATAAATACTGTTCTTTTGAACTTTGTATTTGCTAAAGAATACTGCGAAAACAAAACAAAAAACGGTTCACAAAAAAAAACTAAGCAGCACAACTGTTATAAAGATTAATCATAAAAAAGTCTTACCATCTGACTTTTGTAACATAATTTTTTTTAAATGATTATTTTGTTTATTTATTTATTTTTTTTGGGCTGCAAGGGCTGCAAGCCTTATACAAATGAATTTGAAACTACGTAAAAGCATATAATTTTTCAATTAACATCTTGAGGTTGACGAGCAGTGTTTTTGAATTTTGAAGTGAATTTTGTTCATGGCTATTTGTTAAAAAAAACATTTCAGGGCCTATTTTGTCCCCTGTTTATGGAAAGTGCCAGTCGAGTGTGTTTTCTTTAACTGTTATTCAGCAATGGTGTGTGAAAAGCTGCCCAGCCCAGCTGAGATCTCGGCTGAGAGAGTGGAAAAGCTGATGAGCGTGGGAGCGCGCAGGTTCGACTCTCTGCCCGAGAAAACGCAGGAGCTAAAAAAGGGTGAGTGCGTGTTAACGGCTGCAGCAGAGAACCTGTAAGCAGAGGATGTGATTCACACAGCGTTTCCTGCCGCCAGACTCCATCTGTGAACACACATTTTTGAAAACTCACACTCGTATTACACGCATGTGCTCTTTTCACATGAAAACGGCGCCCTCAGATCTTTTCTAGCGCTTTCTGCCCACTGGAAGCTTTCGAGGGATACAGCACCTGTCCGCTCTCTGCTCTATGAACTGTATTTGGATTGAATAACTCCACATTTGGCGTGTGGCATTTTTAAAGCTGTACACTGGAAAAAAAAAATAGTGTAGGATTTACTTCTGAAATTTTTTACTTTTTTGTTTTTACTTAGAAATTGCTAGTAAATATGTATGTCTCAGTATTTTTTTCTTTACATGTCTGGATGCTTATATAGGTTTGTAGTATAGGCTACTATATAAAAACATTGTAATGCCAAATACAAATTTGCTATTAAAAATGTTGCTAAGCAATTCAATTTATAACACTAAGAATATAGTTAATCTTTTAAAATATAGTTAAATGAAAATGTAATAATTGTCTTATTATTATTATTATTATTATTATTATTATTATTATTATTATTATTATTATTATTTATTATTTATTATTTATTATTTATTTAAGTTATGTAAGTACATTCATATTTTGGCAGGTTATTGAAAACCTATGAGTTTCTGTCTTCAATAAATAAAAAATAAATTATTATTATTATTATTATTATTATTATTATTTCTTTAAGTTATCTAAGTACATTCTACTGTGCAAGATTTTTTTTCATATTTTGGCAGGTTAATGTGAAAATCTATGAGTTTCTGTCTTTTTAAAAAATAAAAATAAAAAATAAGTTAAAATTAAAAAGGAAATTATTATTATTATTATTATTATTATTATTATTTTTGAGTACATTCTACTATTTTTTTCGCATTTTGGCAGGTTATAGTGAAAACCTATGAGTTTATGTATTTTTAATAAATTAAAATTAAATTAAATAATAATAATTATTATTATTATTTCTTTAAGTTATCTAAGGACATTCTACTGTGCAAGATTTTTTTTTCATATTTTGGCAGGTTATTGTGAAAACCTATGAGTTTCTGTCTTTTTAATAAATAAAAATAAATAATAAATAATAATAATAATAATAATAATTTAATAGATGTCCCCTCTCATACATATAGGACTTTTCAGCTACACATCATTATGGTGATATTTGAAAAATACATATTGCATGCAAAATTGAACACGGTACACTGCCCAGCACTACTCTTGATATTCTAGAAGTGCCACAAAATGCATGTTATTCTCTAGTTCTTTAGAAAACCATCTTTGTATTTCTCCTTTAAAGGCCCCTGAAATTAAAATGCTGATCTGAGGAACCTTTAATGAAACATCAAGATTTGTTTTAATCTATGAAAGACCATATAGCAGCTCAAGAACCCCGTAGAGCCGAAATTGGGTTCTTGATACGCAGGTTCTTTGTGAAATCTAAAGTGCTAAAGCGCATTGAAGAACCTGTAGTTGATTAACAAGGTTTTGCAGCCGTCTGTGGTAAAAGTTGCCGGTGGGCATTTGTTTCTCCAGCTTTCACACAATTCCGACAAGAGTTTGTGTAATAGCAGGATGCTTTTAATTTCGTGTGGCCTCAGGCTGAGGTTTCTTTGAGCTTGTGCGCTAATAAAAGAAGCGCTCCTCAATTTTGGCTTAGGGTTTGTAATATCACGCTTTAAAGGCAATTCTGATGTCGCTTAGGTGTGAAATTTGTTTGATTTCGTATTCATATGAAAAGACCACACCGTGTCCCATCCATATTGTGTTTAAAGTCCGAATTGTACAATTACACTGGTGTTGCTGGCATTAAATAAGACTTCCTCTTTAATCTGTTTGCTCTGTGTGTTTGTCCCCTGTAGCATTTCTAGATTGTTCGGCTGATGAGACGGTGCCGGTAATCGTCTTTGTGTCAAAGATGTTTGCTGTGGACTCCAAAGCTCTGCCACAGAACAAACAGAGGTATTGAACTTGCAGATGTGTGTGTTCATCTGTTATTTTAAACGAATGTCTGTTTTCCAACGTTGCGTGTGGTTTATTTTCAGATCAAATTTAGTTATAGATTGATAGAAACATGGCCTGATCTATTACAGGGTTATTAGAGTTAACTATTTCTATTCTATCTACCTGTTTTCTTTTATTTATTATATATGTGCACTACCAGTCAAAAGTTTTTGAACAGTAAGATTTTTAATGTTTTTTTAAAAGAAGTCTCTTCTGCTCACCAAGCCTGCATTTATTTGATCAAAAATACAGCAACACAGTAAAATTCTGAAATATTTGTACTATTTAAAATAACTGTTTTCTATTTGAATATGTTTTAAAATGTAATTTATTCCTGTGATCAAAGCTGAATTTTCAGAATCATTACTCCAGTCTTCAGTGTCACTTGATCCTTCAGAAATTATTTAAGTATGCTGATTTGATGTTCAAGAAACATTTATTATTATTATCAATATTCAAAACAGTTAAGTACATTTTTATTTTCAGGATTCTTTGATGAACAGAAAGATCCAAAGATCAGCATTTATCTGAAATAATGGTATAGTGTATAATGTTACAAAAGCTTTATATCATCCACTATATCATTCAGAACCTTAAAAGTCATTGTGTGTGTGTATGTGTGTGTGTATATATATATATATATATATATATATATATATATATACACACTGTATTGCAAAGTCATTTTTAGAAGTTAATACTTTTGTTTAGCAAGGATGGTTTAAATTGATCAAAAGTGATAATAAGACATTTATAATATTACAAAAGATTTCTGTTTCAAATAAATGCTGTTTCTGAACTTCTATTCATCAAAGAAACCTGAAAAAATTCAACTCAGCTGTTTTCAACATTACTAATAATAATAAATGTTTTTTGAGCAGCAAATCAGAATATTAGAATGATTTCTAAAGGATCATGTGACTGGAGTAATGATGTTAAAAATTCAGCTTTGATCACAGGAATAAATTACATTTTAAAATATTTTAAAATTTCAAATAGAAAACAGTTACTTTAAATGGTAAAAATATTTCAAAATTTTTGCTTAGCTTTGGATCAAATAAATGGAGGCTTGGTGAGAAGAAGAGACTTCTTTAAAAAAACATTAAAAACCTTACTGTTCAAAAACTTTTGACCGGTAGTGTATATGTGACCCTGGACCACAAAAGCACTCATAAGGGTCAATTTTTTGAAAGTGAGATTTATACAAGCTGAAAAAAGCAGAATAAATAAGCTTTCCATTGATATATGGTTTGTTAGGATAGGACAATATTTGGCCGAGATACAACTATTTGAAAATCTGGAATCTGAGGGTGCAGAAAAATCAAACTATTGAGAAAATCGCTTTTAAAGTTGTCTACACACGCTGACAAAATCAAGCGTCTTAGATTGTGATCTGTCCTGTGACGGAACAATTTGCATTAATAGAGTGTAAAATATAATATTAAGTAAATCAAAAATCTGTAGCTGATGAGTTGTGGATTTGCAGAGTAGTTTAAAGGAAATCTTTCAGTATTTAAAAAGAAAAAAATGGTAATTGATGCTGATTGATTTCCTTAGAAGTGCCATAAACACTACCGGTCAAAAGTTTGAAATAATATTTGATTTATAAAATTGAATTTATTTATTTTATTTCATTTTGAAAAAGTAAATCGGCATGCAAAGGTTTTTTTTAAACATGTCTCTTATGCTTGCCAAGTACAAAATACAGTAAAATTAGAAATATTATGAAAATATTATTGCAGTTTAAAATAACTGTTTTCTATTTGAATATATTTTAAAACTGAGTTTATTTATGTGGTGCCAAGCTACATTTTCAGCGTCATTACTTCAGTCTTCAGTGTCACATGATCCTTTAGAAATCATTCTAATTTGCTCATTTGATGCTCAATTATTAGCAATTATTATTGCTCCAAAAAAAAAAAAATCTAACTATTGAGAAAATCACCTTTGAAGTTGTCCAAATGAAATTTATGCATATTTTTGCATATTATTAATCAAAAATTTTTTGTTTTAATATATTTACAGTAGGAAATTTACAAAATATCTTCATAGAACATAATCTTTACTTAATATCCTAATAATTTTGACCCATTCAGTGCATCGCTATTGTTATTGCTATGGCTATGGCTATTGCTGCAAATGTTTTTGTGGTCCAGGGTCACATATATAAAGCTAATGGCATGTAAAAATGTACCAGCCATAACTACAAGACAGAAAAGAGCTACAAGACATAAAAAGGCATAAATATTTATTACAAGACACAAAAATGTATTTCACATTATTTTTGTTAATAGCTTTGTAGGAACATTCAGATGTCTGTCAAGATGCAAACTTAGTAGTGTAAGGTTTAAAAAAAAGTGTACAGGGTCTGTATTATTTTTAGTTTATTTTTTCTTAAAAAATTATGTTTTTCCCTACTACACTAGGATTATTTAGCATTTTATCCTGGACATATGTACCAAATGCTCTTGAAGGTCACTCATATGCAGCATCAAAATGATCCTTTCTGTCTCTTGTCACATAAATGTGAAGACACATTGTGATTTTGTTTTTCATATTTTTGTTTTGGTTGCTTAATGTGAGGAACATTCCACATATGTGTCTCCACATGGTGTTCTGGGAAAAAACAGCCTTTAGGCATGATAGATAAACGTCTGATGGTAAATCTTCCTCTGAGGAAAGAATCCGGACAGATGTTTTCTTTTGTAAATGGTTTATAGGACTTTGATTTGAGTTGCTCACATAATTTACATCAGTGGAGATTAGACTGTCATTCCGACTCAAACCATGTGCAACTATGTTGCAGTTTCTAAAATGGTTTATTTACTTGCATTTGCCCTTGGTGGGTGTTCATTTTGGATCCTGGCCTCACTGCTCTGCAAAGACAAAATAACTACACATGCTGACAAAATCAAGTGTCTTAGATTGTGATCTGTCCTGTGATGGAACAATTTGTATTAGAGTGTGAAATTAATATCAAGTAAAGCAAAAATCAGTAGCTGTTGAGTTGTGGATTTGCAGAGTAGTTAAAAAGGAAATATTTCAGTATTTAAAAAGAAAAAAATGCTAATGGATGCTGATTGATTTCCTTAGACATACCATAAACACTACCGGTCAAAAGTTTGAAATAATATTTGATTTATAAAATGTTATTTTTATTTTATTTCACTTTGAAAAAGTAATTCAGCATGCAAAGGTTTGGAGTTGATAAGATGTATTTATTTTTTTTAAACATGTCTCTTATGCTTGCCAAGGCTGCATTTATTTGATCAAAAAAACAGTAAAATCTGAAATATTATTACAGTTTAAAATAACTGTTTTCTATTTGAATATATTTTAAAAATTGAATTTATTTATGTGGTGCAAAGCTACATTTTCAGCATCGTTACGCCAGTCTTCACATGATCCTTCAGAAATCATTCTAATATGCTCATTTGATGCTCAATTATTAGCAATTATTATTGCTCACGTATTAATAATGGTTCTTATTAATGGCAATATTGAAAACCGGTTTTGGTGGATTATATTTATGTGGAAATATGTTAAAATCAAGGGGGGGGGGCAGCATTTTAAATAATATTCATATAGAAAAGTTATTTTAAATTGCAATAATAATCCACAATATTATATTTTTACTGTAGTTTTGATCAAATAAATGAGCATAAGAGAATTTGAAATTTGAAATTGAGCATGAGAATTTGCATTAAAAAAAATGTATATATGTAATCTATACAGTGCCCTGCACAAATATTGGCACCCTTGGTAAATATGAGCAGAGGCAGCTGTGGAAATAAATCTGCATTGTTTATCCTTTTGATCTTTCATTTTTAAATTCACAAAATTCTAATCTTTGATTGAAGTAAAAAGATAAAAAGTGGGGGGTAAATCTCATTATGAAATAAATGTTTTTCTCTAGTTCACGTTGGCCACAATTTTTAGCATCCAATTATTGCAAAGTCCTTTTCCCAAGATAACAGCTCTGAATTTTCTCCTGTAATCCCTGGTGAGTTTGGAGAACACCTAACAAGAGATCAGAGACCATTCCCTCATACAGAATCTCTCCAGATCCTTCAGATTCCCAGTTCCATGTTGGTGCTTCTCCTCTTCAGTTCACCTCACGCATTTTCTATAGGGTTCAGGTCAGGGAACTGGGACGGCCATGGCAGAAGCTTCATTTTGTCCTCAGTGACACATTTTTGTGTTTGTTTTGGATCATTGTCCTGATGGAATATCTAAACACGGCTCATTATAAGATTTCTAACAGTGGCAGTCATTTTTTTTTCTCTTAGTATTTGATAGAATCAAGATGTCCAAGATCTCTGGCAGAAAAATAGGCCCAGAACATTAAAGATCCAGCAGTTTATTTAAATCTGGGCATGGGGTACTTTTTATCCCTGTTTGCACCAAACCCAAAAAAGAGCCAAAAAGCTCTTTTTTTTTAAATTTCATCTGACCATAGAAGCCAGTCCCATTTGAAGTTCCAGTCCTATCTGGCAACTAAATATGCTGTAGTTTGTTTTTGGATGAGTGAGCAGGATTTCTCTTAAAACCCTCCTAAACAACATGTGGTGATGTAGGGGCTATTTTTGTTGTTTAGGCTTTCTGCCCCCAAGACTCTAACTAATCTCTGCAATTCTCCAGCTGTAATCCTTGGAGAGTCTTTGGCCACTCAGAGTCTCCTCCTCACCATCCATTATGACGATATAGACACACGTCCTCTTTTTGGAAGATTTGTAACATATGTAGGTGATTGGAACTTCTTAATTATTGCCCTGATGGTGGAAATGGGGATTTTCAATGCTTTAGCTCTTTTCTTACAGCCACTTTCTATTTTGTGAAGCTCAGCAATCTTGTTCTGCACATCAGAAGTATGTTCTTTGGTTTTACTCCTTGTGATGGACAGTTAAGGGAATTTGGCCTTTGTGTTCCTCATTTAAAATCCTGTTATGGCTGACTTCCTGCTAAAAAATGAATGGGAATATATTTCAGAGATATTTTACTCATAAGAATTTCTAGGGGTGCCTATAACTGTGACCAACGTGAACTAGAGAAAAACATTTATTTCATAATGAGATTTTCCCCCCAATTTCCATAGTTTTACTTCAATGAAAGGTTAGAATTTTTTTTTTTTAATGAAAGATCAAAAGGATCTTGCAGATTTATTTCCACAGCTGCCTTTGCTCATATTTACCAAGGGTGCCAATATTTGTGGAGGGCACTGTGTGCATATGTATGTGTGTGTGTGTGTGTATGTGTGTTTGTGTGTGTATATATATATATATATATATATATATATATTAAGTTATTAAAAATGTATAATTATTTTTGCCTGATAGTGTAAGTAGATAAAAATTGCACAATAAATAAATAAAAATACTGTGGAATTTCTAGATTATGCTGTGGGATCAGTATTTTTGAATTTGAATTTTTGAAAATGCCAATTGATCCTGATTGATTTCCTGAGAAAGAGATTATTTCAGTACCATAAACACTACCAGTCAAAATATTAAGTTAATAAAAAAAAAAAAAAAACTGAAATAATCTATATTTTGAAAAAGTAAATTGGCATGCAAAGGTTTGAGGTTGGTAAGACAGTAAAAACAGGAAAAAAAAGTTAAATATTTTTACAGTGTTTTAAGTGTTTTCGATTTGAATATATTTTAAAGTATAATTTATTTCTGTGATGGAAATCTTAATTTTCAGCATCATTACTCATATGCTTTTGCTTTTGAAGCTTAATTATTACCAATAATTATTAGTGCTCACTTATTAATAATTATTTTAATTATCAGTGTTAATATTTTGTGGCAATATATTAAATGATCAAAAAAGCATTTTAAATAATATTCATATAGAAAACAGTTATGTTAAATTGTAATAATATTCCCTAGTATTATATTTTATTGTAGTTTTGATCAAATAAATGAAGCATTAGAGAATTTACATTAAAAATATATATATATATTAAAAAAAAAAACAAAAAAACAACAGTGTGTGATAGTGTAAGTAGATAAAATTGCACCAAAAAAATATACAAATACTGTAGAATTTTCAGGTTATCCTGTGGGATCTTATTTAATTGTCATTAGAATTCTTTTAGGTTTGGTTCCAAATGATCAGAGAAATTCCAAAAGGAATCCTGTGCACATTCCTTCAGGCTTTTGTCTAGGACAAGAGCTCTAGCATCCTGAATTATAGATCTGTGTGTATGTTTGAGTAAGTTTGCCATAGCCCTTGGGTTCTACAAACTTAATGGACCTTGGCCAAACAGTGATGTAGCAGTTGATCGATACGGCACCGCGCTCGCTCTGTGTGTGAGCGCATACTTGTGCTGCTGTGTTTTCCCTTTGTTGCCGGACCATGAGAATTGATATCCTACGGTAATGTGGCTGGCCTAGAACCTGTCCCTGTTGATGTCCTTTGTGTCTGGACTCAACTCAAATAAATGTTTTCAGCTTTCATCTTAAGTAAGGTGACTTTGTTGTCAGCGCTGAGGAACAATGCTTGTCGCAGATCCGATCGCGGACGCTAGATGGCGCTCTCAGCCGCGTCAGACTCCTCAGATGACCCCGGATCTGAGGACATGAGCTGCTCAGACTCTTTGTTCTGGAGTCAGTGTGTCAGTCAGCACGCAGACGGGAACAAAAGCAGACGGCCCCTTTAGGACTGACCTCGGATCAGATGTTTTCCATTATTCATCGGGTTGGGTGGAACTGAAAAATAAAATTAGATGGTGTTGCAGATAGTTCAGTCAAGTGGATCTTTGTTTCCATCTGTGTCTTTTCAAACATTCCACCCACTCACAAAATCTTACACTTACATACGTGATTCGTCTGTCCGGTGTTTGCAGTCCTTTTGTTCTCACATTTTGTCTTCCTTCTCACCTTCTCCAGTAGGTGACAGCCTGGAGTAGAGGTGGGCGGTATGACTAAAACCACACTATGATTAATGTTAAATCACTGTAATGATACATTTATCATTATTTTAGTCAGGTATGTAAAGAAAAATGGTTTATATTTGAAAGAAAAAAAAAAAAGTAGCAATGAGCAATGTTTGGATAATATGAATGAAAGGTTTTTAATTTCTCTCTTTTAGATACGCACACACACACGCACACACATATGTGTATAATTTTTGTAGTTCTTTAAAAATTATTGAATAGTTAAATAATAAATTTCCTAAGATTACAAATGTTTGTTATATTGCTAGAATTTCACATTCAATCTTCAAATTAATGTAGAAACAACATAAAGGAAGTTGATTTTTGATATTTGTTTAATGACATCTTATTTTATGACTGAAGGCAAGTATCACTGATACCAACTGATTTCTCCTGATTTTTTCCTAATATTGAACCATTGACCATTATAATTGAGAGCTTTCAATTTAACATTTATTAGACTTGTAATTTAAGTAAACTTAAAACAGTCTTCACATAAACCCCTTTTAATAACTGTGCCCTTCAGCAAGAAAACATAGCCAAATTTAATAAAGTTATCAAACACTAAAATATAAATTAAATAAAACACACAGACATATTTTGTAATGTATACATATATACATTTTTAATACTGGATAGTATTATTTAATAGTTAAATGATACATTATTTGTCAAAAAAAAGAAAAAAAAAAATATATATATATATATACACACACATTATAAAAAATATGGTATAATCTTTTAATATATTACTGTGTATCAAATATATATATATAATATTTAATAGTTCATATAAAAAATTAATATAAAGTGATATAAAAATATAAATATGTTAATATAAAATTAATAAAAAAAATAAAATAATTATAAAATAATTTCTGTTAGTGTGTTTTTATTTTAGATTAAAATTTAAATATGTTTTTATTTATTATAATGTGCAGTATAGTACATTAAAACAAATATGGTATATTCCTTTAGTATATTACAGTGTATCAAAACTATAAAACAAATATTTAATACACAATAATATAGTAAAGTAATACACCATATTATACAGTATTAAATAAATACAGTGGCGTGTGAAAATTTAGAAACCCCTTGCAGAATCTGTGAAAATGTAAATAATTTTAACAAAATAAGAGGGATCATACAAATTGCATGTTATTTTTTTTATTTAGTACTGACCTGAACAAGATATTTCACATAAAAGACTTTTACATATAGTCCACAAAACAAACAAAAAAAAAAAAGCTGAAATTATTAAAATAACCCCCTTTAAAAGTTTGGGAACCCTTGGTTTTTAATACTGTGTGTGGTTACCTGGATGATCTACAGCTGTTTTTTTGTTTTCTGATGGTTGTTCATGAGTCCCTTGTTTGTTCTGAGCAGTTAAACTGAGCACTGTTCTTCAGAAAAATCCTCCATGTTCGGCAGATTCTCTAGTTTTCCAGCATCTTTTTATACATATAACAACAGCCTTCAAAAATACGTACATTTTTCATGGACTTAACACATCAAACAACAAATCATTCATGCCCACTATATACAGAAATATCCACCAGTTGACACATTTCTACCATCACATGATGTATATACCTATCCTGCCGCCCAGCCTGGAACAATTTTATGGCCTTTACGCTCACCTTTTGACCTCACCCTCGCTCTTTCATGTCGAGTGGGTAGTTGTGGCACTGGACAGTTGACGCTATGGCACACTGATGTCAAAGCTAATTATCTGAACTTTAATGGGTGGAGAGACAGTTGCACTTTTAATCATTAGAAGCAGATGGCCCGGGCAAATGCGGACTGTGTTGTTTTGATAGAGGATCGTGTGTAGACGCTTGCAGGTGGCATGTAGTGCTTCTTTGACTGCAGGAGCTCCTGTGTAGCATTAGACTGCAGGTAATAAAATCCATGTTTGCGTAGCGCAAAGAAGAGTGATTAGAGACATGCATGTGACTGTCAGAACACACGCAAGAAACACTGTTCTGGAGCCACTTGCTGTCTTGGCAAAATATTGAGATGGGGAAACTAAGCAGGTTGAACTTTCAAGATGTCAAAATGAAGTGCTGTTTTCAGTTTACTTCTGAAATGTGACATATTACATAGTGTAACAAAATGCTAAGTGGAAAATTTTAGCTTTTAGGAATTGATTGGATCGTGGAAAACTGGCTTGGCTGAAAAGCCAGGTGGTTGATATATATATTTTTTTGGATTTGGTAGTATTTTTAATGCTCACCAAAGCTGCATTTAGTTAATGAAAAATACAGTAAAAGCAATAATATTTTTACAATTTAAAATGACTGTTTTTTATTTGAATATATTTTATAATGTAATTTATTCTTGCGATGCAATGCTGAATTTTCAGCATCATTACTGTAGTCTTTAGTGTCACGTGATCCTTCAGAAATCATTCTAATATGCTGATTTACTGCTCAGGAAACATTTCTGATTATTATCAATGTGGAAAACAGTTGTGGTGCTTCGTATTGTTTAGTGGAAACCTTGGAAGTCATAATTATGACTTTTTTTCCCTCATTTTTTTTTTTTACTTTTTATCTTATTAATTGTTGGTCGAAATGTAGACTTTTTATGTCATAAATATGATTTAAACTTTACTTTTTTTTAACTTTTTGTCTCATGAACTTCTGTACTTTTTATGTCATAATTATGATTTGTTTTTTCCCTCATTTTTTTTCTAATTGTTTACATTTTATCTCATGCACTTTCGGTCCTAATTTTGACGTTTTGTGTCATAATTATAACTTTCTCTCTCTCTCTCTCTCTCTCTCTCTCTCTCTCTCTCTTTCTCTCTCTTTTTACATGCATTATTGGTCCTAATTTAGCCTTTTTAATGTCAGAATTATGATTATTTTATCATATTTTTAAAACTTTTCTGATTATTATATTCGATGTGAAAAACAGTCGTGGTGCTTCATGTTTTTTTTTTAGTGGAAACCTTGAAAGTCGTAATTGACTTTTTTTCCTCATATTTTTTTTTGCTTTTTATCTTATTAATTGTTGGTCGAAATTTAGACTTTTTGTCATAAATACGACTTTTTAAACTTGTATATATATATTTTTTTTTTTACTTTTTATCTCATGAATTTTTGGATTAATTTATACTTTTTATGTCATAATTATGATTTTTTTTTTCCCTCGAATTATTATTATTTTTTTTCCCTTTAATCTCATGCATTTTCTGACTTTCTATCTCTCTCTTTTTTTACGTGACTTATTGGTCCTAATTTAGCTTTTTTAATGTCAGAATTATGATTATTTTATCTCATGAATTGTTGGTCCTAATTTAGAGTTTTTAATGTCATAATTATGACTTTTTCTCATATTTTTTTTTACTTTTTATCTTATTAATTGTTGGTCGAAATTTAGACTTATGTCATGAATACAACTTTTTAAACTCATATATATATTTTTTTTTTTGCTCTTTTTGTCTCAAGAATTTCTGTACTAATTTATATTTTTTATGTCATAATTATGATTTTTTTTTCCCCTCAATTTTTATCTCATGCATTTTCGGTCCTAATTTTGACATTTTGTATCATAATGATGACTTTCTCTCTCTCTCTTTTTTTACATGCATTATTGGTCCTAATTTAGCCTTTTTATTGTCAGAATTATGATTATTTTATCATATTTTTAAAACATTTCTGATTATCATCGATGTGGAAAACAGTTGTGGCGCTTCGTATTTTTTTGTGGAAACCTTGATACTTTTTTTTCAGGATTATGTGATCAATAGGAAGTTCACCATTTATTTGAAATTGAATTTTTTTTAACAGTATAGCTCTCTTTACTGTCACTTTTGATCAATTTAGTTAACCCCTGCTGTAAAAAAAAAAAAAAAACATCTTACTGTTCCCAAATTTATATATTCCCTTTATTTGACAGGACAGAGGAGATGTGATGGGAAAGTACAGAGATTATTACATAAATTAATCAGTCCTTAGATCAAATGTAATAAATTTATGAATGAGTAATGGGAATGTGCATAAGTAGAGTCAGTTTTGATTCTGTGTGGATTGTAACGAGTCATGAGTCATGGAAGCAGGATTTTCTTGGTCTTCTGAAATTAAAAAATAGATATTATGTAGATGTGACTTTTGTTCACATTCCCCAATGCATTGAACACGAATGAATGAAACTTCAAGCTAGTGTTAATGCTGGCTGTGTGTTGTGGTGCAGGTCAAGCGTGGTAACGTGATGCTTTGAGTATTTCAACTTTGACCCCGTCTGACACTGACCTTTCAAAGTGCAGACTGACAATCCGCACTGTTTTTACATGTTACATAGGCAGTGCTTGTGTGAAAATTAAAGCAGGATAGAAGAGAAACTGTATAGATTTGTACTGTACGCCACATCTGTATCTTGACATTCAGATCATAATCATAAGATTGTTCCCATTATATACTATGTGCAAATTATTTGTAAAATTGAGTCTTGATAGTGGTTTCATGTTCACAGTTTGAATATTTTTATCTCTGTCATCTCTATTTTTATCTCTATTCATCAATTTCATTTTTGTGTCATAAATATGACCTTTTAATCTGGCAATATGCCATATTATTCTCAATTGTTTTTTTTTTTTTGTAGCATAATTGTTAGTTTTAATGTCTCATTTTCTGCCTTTATGTCGTAATCTTGACTTTTTATCTAGCATTTTTTGTTCTAATTTCGACTAGTAATTGACTTTTTATGCTATTTTATTCTAAAATGTTTACTTTGTGTTAGGGCTGCACAATTAATCGAATTTCTAATCATGATTACAATTATAGATGACACAATTATGTAATTGTTCAAAGGCACAATTACATAAAAAATCACTTACATATTACATTATTAAAAATCCACTTACATTATTCTGCTTTCTGAACGTGTGAGTGTGTGTGTGTGTGTGTGTGAGAGAGAGAGAGAGAGAGAGAGAGAGAGAGAGTGTGTGTATTTTATTATCTTAAGGTTTTTTTGTACCTCATTGTTTTAATTTTAAAATTTGTACTTTTTTTTTATATTTAAAGAAGAAACTATATATAAAAATGTGGCATGCAGTTGCTTCAAACAATTGTATAAAGCTATTCAAAACACCATTCAATGTAAATTGTGATAATCGTAATTAATAATTGCAGTTGCAATTTCAAGGGAATAATTGACAATTATATTTTTTGGCATAATTGTGCAGCCCTACTTTGTGTCATAATTATGACTGTCATCATTTTGATTTAGTCATAATGAGTTTTATTCTCATAATTATTATTTTTAGGTCAATTTGGATTTTTTTAATGTGATAATTATGAATTTTTATCTTATGTTTTTCATAATTATGACCTTTCATAATTAGACAATATAGCATGTCGTAAAAGTAAAATGTAAAAATAATTGTGACCTTTTTCAGTTTCTATTTTTATGATTTTCTTTTAATGAATTATGAATTTGCATCTCATAATATCTACTTTTTTATGGCGTAAGTGCAGCTTTTGTCATTATTATGACTATGCCCTTTATTTTTTCCCTCATTATATTTTTAAAGTTTTTTCTTTTTTTTAACTTTTCATCTCATTAAGTTTTGGTACTAATTTAGACTTTTACCCCTGGTTTCACAGACAAGGCTTAAGCCTAGTCCTAGACTAAAATGTAAGTCTGAGCTGTTTAAACTGAAAGGAACATGCACTGATCGATCTTACAATATGTCAGTGCTTTTGTTTTGTCTCAAGATGCACACCATGTTATACACACTTTTAATGTCATAATTATGTTTTTTTTTCCTCATTTTTTTCTTTTTTTAATTAATTAATTTTTGACTTTTCTTCTCATTTTTTACTTTTGATCTCATTAATTTTTTTGGTCTTAATTTAGACTTTTAGAAAAAAATTTTTTTTTAAATATATTTATTAGTTTATTTATTTATTTATTTATTACTTTTTATCTCATGCATTTTTGGTCCTAATTTGGAGTTTTTTCTCTCTTTCTTTCTTTCTTTCTTTCTTTCTTTCTTTCTTTCTCTCTCTCTCTCTTTTTTTTACTTTTTATCTCATTAATTTCTGGTCTTAATTTAGATTTTCTGTGTCATAATTATGACTTTTCTTCTCATTTTTTACTTCTCATCGCATTAATTTCTGGTCTTAATTTAGATTTTTTATGTCATAATGTTTTCTAAATTTTTTCTTTTATTTATTTATTTATTTGTTTGTTTATTTATTTATTTATTACTTTTTATCTCATGCATTTTTGGTCCTAATTTGAAATTTTTGTGTCATAATTATGACTTTTTTTTCTATTTTCTTTTTTCTTTTTGTTTAATTAATTAATTAAGTTATTTATTTATTACTTTTTATCTCATGCATTTTTGGTCCTAATTTGGAGTTTTTGTGTCATAATTATGACTTTTTTTTTCTATTTTTTTTTTCTTTTTGTTTAATTAATTAATTAAGTTATTTATTTATTACTTTTTATCTCATGCATTTTTGGTCCTAATTTGGAGTTTTGTGTCATAATTATGACTTTTTTCTATTTTTTTTCTTTTGTTTAATTAATTAATTAAGTTATTTATTTATTACTTTTTATCTCATTTTGGTCCTAATTTGGGAGTTTTGGAGCTTTTCTCTCTCTCTTTCTTTCTTTCTTTCTTTCTCTCTCTCTTTTTTTTTTTTTTACTTTTTATCTCATGCATTTTTGGTCCTAATTTGGACTTTTTATGTCATAATTATGACTTTTTATGTAATTTTTGGCCTACCTTGATGAACGACAGTGTGTTATGAACTACACTGTCATAACAGAGTTCATTCATATACAGATGTCTTGATGGTGTGGTAGCTAGAATAAATTATAGATGTGTGATTGTTTTAAGAAAACTTGATAGAAAGTTAATTCTTTAAGAGCGTAGAGTATGTTTTCTGCAACTTTTAAACATACTTGCGAACAACACCTGTTCGTGTGTGTTCACATAAGCATTTTAAGTGAAACTAAGCGATTTCTTTTCCCAACGCCATCAAAACACCTTTTCCGCTGACTGAAAGAGACAGACAGTTTGAGCTGGATCAAGCCATGTTAAATTTAGCGTGGTGATTTTCAAACACCAATTTCCCTCACCACTTTTGATGCTTAAATAGCTTCTACTCCGTGTGTTTCGGATGACGTCTAGCTCGGTGGAGATCAAGTCCATTTCCTTCGGGTCTGTTAGAGCCATCGAGGGATGAGTGCGATTTATGAACGGAAAAAGAGTCGGGCCGTGGTAATGTACTCCTGTTTGTTCAGTCTAACATCATACTGTTTCCTTCAATCAAGAATGCTGCGGTTAATATGCCACCATATTTTGGCCTTGACCGCCAGCTCCCTGCTTATCCTTCCTGGCTAGTGTGAGGAAGAGATTGAGAGAGGCGCTGGGCGGCTCTCAGTGGCTCTTTAGTGTGTTTGTGGATCTTTTTATCTTCATTGTTTGCTTATGTTCACTCTCTGTTGTACTCAGTCGCCGTCTCGCCCTCCTTTCCTCCAGATAGTCACTCTCTCTTGCCATCTTTGTGTTGTATTTTTGCTGTTTCCTCGCTCTCTCCCATGTTTTTTTGAGTTTAAAGCAGTCAGCGTCAGGGTATCCAGGCATTAAGTTTCTCCCTGACCTGAGATGATCTTTTTTTTGTCTCATGTCTGTGGAGTCTCTGTCTTTCACACAAACACAAACAGATGGGTGTTTCTTTAACCGTGGGCGCTTTTGTGTCCCTTTTGTGTTTATTTATTTGTTTTTTTGTTTGTTTTTAGTCTAAGATGCTGACATGGCATTAAATAAAAATATACTACTACTATTTTTTTGGTTTTGAAGATCACATTAAACTGTGAATGTAATTAATCATGTAATTGTAATAATGTAATTGAATGAACTGAATTTGAAATAAATTAATCTCAGTATTAATATCAATATTTGCTGAGCTCTCAAATGAAGATAATTCATTTAAGATTCATTGGTCTGTCGCTTGTGTCAGAGAAGAGCATATTTCTTGTTGAAATCAAAAATCAAGTCTTATCATCATTTGTATTTGTATCTAAAAATTAGATATTCAATATATATGTAAATATAAAATCTTAAAAATATATACAAATTTAAATAAAATTATTTTTAAACTAATAAGAATTTATATTAATATTATTTTTAATTAAATAACATAATACAATTTTATATTTGTTTTATGCCATTTCGAATGTTTGAACATTTCAACAAACATAAAAAAAATTATAAAAATGAATAAAAAATTAAATTAAACATTAAAATAATCTAATTATTAATATTAGTATCTAAATTATTATCTAAAGATAATATAATAAATTATACATATATATATATATATATATATATATATATATATTCAAAATAATAATAATAATAATAATAATAATAATACTATTTTTAAATAATAATATTAATGTTGTTCCTAAAATAGTAATAATAATAATAATAATAATATTCTAAGTATTATTATTCTAAAAATAAATAAAAAATAAATATTAAAATTATCAAATTATTATCTAAATTATCAAAAAATATTGTAAAATATTTTATTTTTAAAATAATAATATTTTTTAAAATAATAATAATAATATTCTAAGTATTATTATTCTAAACAGATTTTTTAATAATTAATTATTATTATTATCTAAATTATTAAAAAATATTATACAATTATATTATATATTATATATATTTTTAAAAATAATCTAATTAATATTATTATCTAAGTTATTTAAAAAATAAAATGTTGTATTTAAAACAATAATATTAAATAATAATATTCTAAATTAAATAATTTAATAAAAAATACATTTCATAAAAATATTGTATGCCATTTCCAACGTGTGAACATATCAACAAATATGAAAAAATGTAATTTAAAAACTTGTGAATGTGTGTATATATAATTAAGATATTATTTTAAAATTTTATAAAATTAAAAAAAAAACAAAAAAAAAACATTAAATGCTAGCTGTGAAGTTTGCCTTAGCAAGACAAATAAATTAGCTGTTTTGTTCTAAAAATGCTTAATTTGTCATTTTCAATAGAGCTAGTGGTGATTTGAGATGTGGTGGATTTGTTTATGGCAGTTTAGGGTGAAAAAATGACAGAATTCTCCTGTGGTGCATGAACTGCTGGACAAAACTGAAACTAAATGAGTGAGTTTGAAAAGGTCATTTAAGGGAGCTCAATATCTAGGGGCCAAAAGTGCCCATAGTTAAAGAAATGCCCTTATGTTTGTTTTCTTGGTTCTGCGAGCGTGTCTGCTGCGAGTGAGTGAAGGGTGGGGGAGGTGTGGCGAGGGCTGAAGGATGACATCATCTTTTGTGAGTACAGCTTTTAGCTTGTAAGTGAGATTTCCTTCCATCATTTTCTTTCAAAACATCATATCTAAATGTGGTCGTCCATAAGCACATTAGCCCGATAGCATCAAATGCATCAGATGACATCGGATGACCTTTGACCCTTTGGGGTGAGCTGATAAAACTAAGAGAAGGGGGCATTGCATACACAAAGAGGCTGAGAACATGAACATAAAGCGTTCGTTTAGCCCACAATGCATCTCAGATTTCAGCCTGTAAAGTTGCTACGGCAGCAGCTGCTAGCGTTATACCCTGACCCACATTTCAAAGGCACCGTTCCAGCCTTTACATATCAAAACAGTGTTATTTAAGCAAACCCAGATATCCTGTGCTGGAGGGAGACTTTGGCAAAAGCAGCAGAGCTACTTGTAGTTCATTTGATCCTTTCTCTTGATTTGATAGAGGCTTCTGTTGAATGAGTTTTGGAGCTCGTATGAAACATGCAAGGAGTAAACTGTTTGTTTGCTTGGTTTGCGTGAGAGAGTATGTTTTGTATGTCTTTGAAGTATTTATTGAAAATTCCTTGTGGATGCTTGTTCGACTGAATTGTAGCCTGAATAAAATTGCTACATATCTAGGTTTTTCCAGAACACTTAATCTAATTGTTTTAAATGCATTTGCTTTCAATTCATTGGTGTGAATGTGAAATGGATTAGTTTAGTTTATTTATTTAAAAAGGGATGGTGTGCAATTTGTTTTTTAACATAAATGTTTCCATTTAAAAGAATTAATTATACCAGATTTAGCCAAAGGGTAATTTTCATCCGCTAAACCAGATTAACCTGATTGAATAAATATGTTGACTTGCTCTCTAAAATAAAATAAAATAAAATAAAATAAAATAAAATAAAATTAAATTAAATAAAATTAAATAAAATTAAATAAAATTAAATAAAATGATTTGTTTTAAGACTTGATGTAACTTTTTAAATGCATTTGCAGTCAATTGATTGATGTGAATTTGATTTGGATTAGTTTATTTTATTTATTTGAAAAGGGATGGTGTACAATTTTTTTTTTTAACATGAATGTTTCTGTTTATTATAATTAATTATACCAGATTTAGCCAGATGATCATTTTCATCATTCGGATTGATTAACCTGATTGATTAAATTTGTTGAATTGCTCTCTAAAATAAAATAAAATAAAATAAATAAAAGTTTACTTTAAATGCATTTGCTTTCAAATCATTGGTGTGAATTTGAATTGGATTAAATTTGTTGAATTGCTCTCTAAAAAAATAAAAAAATAAAAATAAAAAAATAAATAAAATAAAATAAAATATATATTTTTTAAATGTAAAGATTTTTTTAAGACTAAATATGCATTTTTAAAATGCATTTTTTAAAAATGCATTGGTGTGAATTTGAATGGGATTAGTATTATGTATTTGAAAAAGGACGGCATACAATTTATTTATTTATTTTTTTGCATAAAGTTTTTGATTCAGTATAATTAATTATACCAGATTAAGCCAGAGAATTCATCTGCTAAACCATATTGATTAACCTGACTGATTAAATTTGTTGAATTGCTCTCTGAAAATAAAACAAAACAAAATAAAATAATAAAATAAAATAAAAATAATTTTAACTAATACAAAATAAAATAAGAAAAGTAAACATTTTTTTACCAAATTTTTAAGACTTAATGTACATTTTTAAAATACATTTTTATCTGCGAAACAAGATTGATTAACCTACATGATTTAATTTATTGAGTTGCCCTTAAACAAACAGACAAACAAATAAGTAAATATTCATTCATTCATTCATTCATTCATTCATATGATTTTTATTTATTTATTTTTTAATCAAGAAGGCATTAAATTGATCAAAAGTGATGGTAAAGACATTTATATTGTTACAAAAAATATTCTATTTCCATGAAATGCTTTTCTTTTTGAACTTCCTATTCATCAAAGATGATAAGAAATGTTTCTTGAGCAGGAAATCAGCATATTAGACTGATTTCTGAAAGATCATGTAACACTGAAGACTGGAGTAATGATGCTGAAAATTCACAGGAATGAATTACATTTTAATATATTTTTAAATAGAAAACAGTTGTTTTAAACTGTAAAAATAAAATATTCCAGAATTTTACAGTTTTTACTGTATTTTTGATCAAATAAATGCATTAATAAATTATTTCGAAAACATGTAAATAAACTTCTGAGTGGTAGTATATTTCAGCAATTTAAAAAAATTTGGCTCTATTTGAACAAAAATACAAGCAGTTATGCATTTCTTTTCATTCATTATTTCTCTGTTCAGATTTTGCTTCCTGTCTGTCACCTCAGTTCACTTTGAGGAATTGAGTGGCGCACACATCTGACATACAGGTCAAGTCTGCTATTTTGCTCTCCTTTTTTCCAATTGAATGAACTGCATCAGGAAACCTACAAAGCACAAATGCATTCCTCCACCTTTGAGGTTGCCATAGCAATGATCAATGTGGGTCAGTGTGTGTGTGTGGTATGTGATTTGGTGTGTGGGAGTGTTGTCAGCCACTCTTACACATGCCCTGCATGGAACACTAATATGTTGGCTCGCCTGATTGGCTGCTGGTGCCGGGGGTTTTTATTAATGGCACAAGGCAGTCGGTAGGCAGAAAATTGGTTGGGCTGTTCACTGCTCACATGCACAGACACACATATGAAAAAAAAAATATATATATATGAGCAAATTAGCTTTTAGTATCAGAAGTTGAGCTTCAGATACATTGGTGATGATGCAGAGTGCGATAACAGTTTATTTGAACAATTTGTAAACATGCAAATGTTAATATATGTGCACATTATGTATAAAGAGATTATTTAAATTGTATTTTTTTTATTTTATTAGATGCCCTTTGAGAGTATTAAGAAAACAATCCAGCTTGTGGTTTTTAAAGACTTCACTGTAAGGTTCTGTATTTTATTTTATTTTATTTTATTTTATATGCTTTAGTTAGCCATGCTACAAATATCATAGAAAAGAATCTAATTATTAATTACTTAATAAACTAATTATTAAAAATAAAAAAAAAATTAATAGCAATCATGTAGCCTTCTATAAACTTGTGAGATCCTACAAATAAACTTTTATTTTATTTTATATTTTATTTTATTTTTTAAGTGTAGATACATGTAACTTTCTATAAACTTGATATCCTACAAATAAACATTTATTTTATTTATTTATTTTTTTAATGTAGATACATGTAACCTTCTATAAACTTCTTATATCCTACAAATAAACATTTATTGTTTTATTTTATTTTATTTTATTTTATTTATTTGATTTGATTTCACTATGCGCTATCCCGGTAAAACACGAATACAGCCAGTGGATCGATCCATTTGACTGTTATATTATGGTAATTCTTCTCATATAGTTTATAAAGATCATTTGCACTAATTTTTTTCTGTTGCACTCTGTATATTTTCTCTCATTTTGCGTGTAGTTTGTGAATCATTTGCACTGTTTGTATATTTGTTGCACAAGACCATTTGTGCAGTTGTTTTCACTGCTTGCTGCACTGTTTGCGTTTGTTGTTCATACTCTGAAAATAGATTTCTCTGAAAAACAAAAACTCACCTTTTATTTATTTATTTTTTATTTATTTATTTAGTTTTCTTATTACATAATACTGTTTCCATTTACTTTACTTCCTAAACATTTTTGAACACATCTATATTGTCAATAAACTAAATAGCCGTCTTTTTTACTGAAAAGCGCCTATAACCAGTATTGTAATAAATGGCTATAACTTGCTTGGGGAAGGTTATATGTAGATGAAATTTTATTTTGAAGTGTAAAACACCCAAATACAACTTTCTAAAGAAAAAAGTCCAAACTTCACGAGTTTCCATTTGAGTGCACAGGAAAAAAACCTCCAATTGTTGCTTGCGATTTTCTTAAAATTTTGGAAATTCATTCATTCTTAGAGAAGACAAAAGGAAAATTGTGCCTTTAAATTAGCTAGACTGAAACTTCAAGTTCTCCTGTTTACAATGATATATAGCACTTGATGCTGACTACTAGAATAGGTCTGAAAAAACAAAGAAAAGTGCAGGCGTGTCAGGTGCCCCGAAAATGTCTTAGGTCTTTAAGGGTTAAAAAACAATCCCGCTTGTGGTTTTTAAAGACTTTGCTGTAACAGGGTGTCCGCGGGGTTGTAAAAGGTAGTAAATGAAATTAGCCAAAATTAAGGGCATTAAAAAGTATTAAAAAGTAATAAACGTCGTTTGACGAGGTATTAAATTTTCGAGCCCATTTTTTTTAGATAAATTTAAATTTGTGTTAAGTGCAGGCCTTTCTTCTAAAATTTGCGTGGATTAATGTATATGTTGAGAGTAGGACCTGAGCGATATCATGTGAGGTGGTGTTCGTTCGCGCGCGCGCCGGCGCCGCTGAAACAAACTGGGTGCCCGGCTAGTTCGCTGCCAAACATGTAAGCGAGCTCGCTTCCGTTCCGTAATTAAATTAATGTAACCTGGGTGGGGGTGAATGGCGTCAAATCGCATATGGAATCAAATAGCCACCAAGCTAGGATGCGCGGACGTAGCGAGCATCTTCCCATATCAATGTTCTGCGCTACGGCTGCATCAACGACCTCAACATCGACTGCTCTCCCGATGCAAACCACTGCCAGCAGTAGTCCTAGCAGCATCGTCAACAGGTGCGTGACAGACATTGCGAGCTGAGGTGCTGTGGTGTTTAAACCTATGGTTTAGACCTAGCAACTAGAGCTGTAATCGGCCTTAAAAGTTAGGCCCGACAAGTATATTTTGATTGACAGCTTTTTAAAAGCCCGAACCCGTTTACAGCCCAACATTATTCAAATGTGCGCAAGCACACCGCTCTTTTGCCTTTTGTCAAGAATGAGTCAATTATACATGTTTTAATATAATTTATTAATGACTAACGTAGGCTATAAGCCACTTGGAACTTGGAACAAAGAAATAAAATAAGTCCTCTGGAACATCGTAACATCTTAGCACTCTAGCCGCGATCACACCGAACGCGTTTTTGCAGCGAGAAGCGCCTTTTTTGAATTGTTTTCTATGGTCAGTGAGCGTTATGCGCGCTGTTTATGCGCCCCGGGCGCCTCGCGTTTTAACCGCCTGCTGCGCCTCGCGTTTTTGCCGGAGCGCTCTGAGCGCCTGTGGTGACGAAAGTTTTACCGACGCTTAAAAAGTCGGAGACTGCAGTGATGGAGGAGAAACTTTTGGTGTCTATCGCGGGTTACCCGGAGCTGTATGTTTTAAGTTTTTTGCTGATATGACAGTTTACTTAACAGCTAAAAACCAAAGATTTTATAGCGCTTGCGCTATAATCCTTTGATTAGATTGACAAGACGGCTTATTTGATGGTTGCCTAGCAACATATAAAACCGCAACGCACTGCTCTTTTTTTTAAAAGTCACCAGAAAAAGGCAGTGCGGTGCGCCTCGCGTTTTTAGAACTAAAAAACGCGTTCGGTGTGATCGGGGCCTAAATAGGCAACATTAGCCTATATACTCTGTCTACATTATGCATTTAAGACTCAATTAATATTTTGTTATAATTGAAAAACCCTTACTCACCAAGATTAGGGTACATATTTTTGTGGAGGAAAATGATTGAATCCACTGTAGTTTCAGTGTGGTCCTGCGCTCACTGATGGTGCGTCCAGCAGCGCTGAACACGCTTTCACTGCTGCTGTGACAGGCCGGGATGCACAGTACTGATCTGGCAAATTTTGCCAAAACGTAATCACCAGAGGCATGCCTCCGTTTCACCTCCTCAACATCAATTTTCGCATCTTTCTCGCGCTAATCGAAACGCATCACATGACCGCTCATTTACCGCGCAAGCCCGAGCCCGTGTACAATTACATAAATTAAGCCTGAGCCCGACCGAACCCGTTGGGTTCGGGGCAAAGATCTTCAGCTCTAATGCAATTGTTACTTTTTGACATTGATTAAAACTATGGACAAAGGCCCATTGTGACATCTTGATTAATCCCTCTGCTTTACTTAAATGTATCAGCTTGATTTATTTTAATAACACCTGTGCTTACTGCACCGCCACCTCTTTTTTAGATTGCTCACACATCAGACTTAGTGACTAATGATCTATGAAGAAGATGTCTCCTTCCTCTTCTGTCTTTATTTCTATTCTTATATCTGTGGGCAGATTTTGAGTCCAGTGTTGATGTTAAGTTATAATGACCTTGTTACATTGTGATGCAGTATGTTATTCCATTTGGAAAGATATTTCAAGTCGCACTGGTATTAAAAAATTTTTTGAAGGTATTAAAAAAGGTAGTAAAAGGTATTAAATTCAACTCAAGAAGTTCTGTATATACCCTGTGTAAGGTTTTGTACCCTTTATTTTATTTTATTTTATTTTATTTTATTTTATAATGTTGTATTATTTTTACTTAGTTTCATGTTTATTGAAAATAACAAAACAATATATAATGATATAAAATAACTGTATTATATGAATTAAAAATCAGTTTAGTTAGCCGTACTACAAATATCTAAAAAGAAAGAAAGTAAAAAATAAAAATAAAACCTTTAATTAATAGCAATCATGTAACTTTCTATAAACTTGTAAAATCCTGCACGCAATCATATAAACTTGTGATATCCTACAAATAAACATTTATTTTATTTAAATGTTTTTATTTTGCTATTTATTTTTTAATGTTGTATTATTTTTTCTTTGTTTTCTGTTTATTGAAAATAACAAATTTTATTTTATTTTTTATGTTGTTGTTTATTTCTTAATTAATTATTTTTTTGTTTACTTGGTTTTGTGTTTATTGAGAATTATTGAGTGTTTATTAGCAATCATATAACCTTCTATAGACTTGTGATATCCTACAAATAAACATTTTATTTTTACTTTATTTTATTTATTTTTAAACATGGATACTGATTTGGCAGATTTCCATCATAACAGTTGTTTCCTGTGGAAAACATCTGTAGTTTGTGTTTTATGTGTACAGATTTAGAAACAATTTATATTTCCATTCCTCTATCGTGTTTTTTTTTTATCCCTTCGAGAGTATTAAAAAAACAGTCCTACTTGTGGTTTTAAAGACTTCGCTGTAAGGTTCTGTACCCATTACTTCATGACCACAGTGGCTGAGCTTGTAAATGAGCTTCATGCTGTTTCCATTATTGCCAATAAGCGACACATTCAGACCTTTGAAAAGAAAAACATGACGATTCGGTGAAGGACCAAAATGAAACACTTGACACACGCGACATGATTGAAACACTAATGAAGCGGAAGCCGAAAAAATAGGAGGAAAGTGGGTAAAAATCAGTTGAGTGTGATTAAGACCTAAAACAGTTCATTTATGGTTGATTTCGCAATTGTAGTTGCTGTTGCACTATAAAAAGGAAACAAAAAATAATAGCTTTTAAAGTAGAGAATTTGAGGTTTTCCTCTGGACTGTGTCCTGTTTTAATGTAAGTTATGCATCCCAAACGTGTGATTAATATTTCAGCGTGGCAGTGTTCTCTCAAATCATCCTAACTAGTTTTTTATGACTCTGAAGTTACAGCCTGCACATGTATAAGGGACACTTTGTCCCATTACTTTTTCTTTAGTATTAGAGACAGAAAGGTCAGCTTTTTGACCCTGATACCCAAGTTATATCAGTCATTAAAAATAATCAGTTTTTTTCTTTTTAAAATTATAAGTATTTTTACATTTATGGGAAATTTATGTTTAAGTTTGCACCCACACTAGCTAATGCCTAGTGCAACCCTGTTTTGTTTTTTGTTTTGTTTTTTTTTGTTTTATTTTATTTTATTATTATTATTTTTTTTTTACATTTAATACTATTTATTTTTTATGTATTTTTTACTTTGTTATATAAAATACTTTTATAATATGTGAAATCAAAACTCTCTTTAGTCAGCCATAATACAAGTGTCTTAGAAAAAAAATATATAATTATTAGCAATCATGTATATCCTACAAGTTAATATAAATTATTTTGTTTTATTTTTTAGTGTTTATTGAAAAAAAAACAATATAATATTATATAGAATAAAATAAAATAAAATAAAATATATGTACAATATGTAAAATCAAAACTCTTTAGTCAGCCAAATAAATAAACATTTTTAATTATTAGCAATCATGTAACCTTTGATGAACTTGATATTCTACAAGTAAATATTAATTTAATTTAATTTAATTTTAATTTGCTTTATTATTATTATTATTGTTGTTTTTTTTACATGTTTTATTATTTATACTATTTTTATGTTGTTGTTTATTTCTTAATTTTTTTTTTACTTTGTTGAACAACACAAAACAATACAATATTACATAAAATAAAATAAATGTAAAATATGTAGCATCAACTTTTTAGTCAGCCATACTACAAGTAAAAAACAATAAAACGAATTAAGAAACATTTTTAATTATTAGCAGTCATGTAACCTTCTATGAACTTGTGACATTCTACAAGTAAATGTTTATTTTGTTTTACTTTATTATTTTTTTTATTTTTACATTTTATTTTATTTTATACTATTGTTTATGTTATTGTTTGTTTCTTAATTTTTTATTTTTTTTCACTTTTTGTGGTTATTGAAAAAAATGCATAATATTATATAAAATAAAAAAATTAAATAAATGTACAGTATGTAGAATCAAAACTCTTTAGTCAGACATACTACAAGTAAAAAACAAGAAATAGAAACATTTTTAATTATTGGCAATCATGTAACCTTCTATGATCTTGTGATATTTTACAAGTAAACATTTTGATTTTATTTTACTTTATTATTATTATTATTATTATTATTATTATTTTAGTATTATTTTTTATATTTTATATTGTTTATTATATCTTATTTCTTAATTTTTTATTATTGTTACTTTGTGTTGTGTTTATTGAAAATAACAAAACAATATAAAATTCTATAAAATAATAATATAAAATAATCAAAACACTTTGTTCATCCATACATATATGAACAAAGAAAAAAATCCATATATATATATATATATATATATATATATATATATTAGCAATAATGTAATCATTCAGTTAACTTACCCTACTTACCTACAAGTAAACATTTTATTTTATTTTATTTTATTTTATTTTTTCTGTTGTTTTTCCGAATTCTCAAGAATTACACTCTGCAAACAACTGGGTCAATACCGAGCTGAAACTTTTGTTAGCAATTACAGCTTGTTTGGCGAGTATTTTGCAGAGTCATAAAAAAAAGTAAACTCAATGAACTCCACAATCACTTTTTAGCTGGCAATGTCTTCCAACCAATTACAGCCAGTTTGCTGTGTAACTGCATAGGATCTATATTTAGACGTAAAGCTAAAGAAGTTGTTGGCTGTTATGTTCCTCTTGCAGCGTCCTTCTTTATGATTTGTTTATAGTCTGTAAGCAGCGTTCATCTGTCATCTCCTCCGACGGAGTCATCATTCTGCTTTAGATGAGCTCTTAATATATGTGGCAGCGGTTTGGAAGTAAACATGGTTTAAATCTTCTATTGGATCTACTGCTTAGCAGCATAAAAGCACATTATTAATGTTTTATGTGGGCTGGTTTTAGGCTATGGTAACTCCTTGGTGTATTTTTGGTGTGTTAAGAAGTGAGCCAGATTTCCTTCCGCCCCGTTGGACTCGAGCAATTTGAGATTTATATCTCAAACAATTGTACGAGTTTGGTGTTCTGTTAAAGCTGGTCTGCGGCTCCCTTTTGTTCTTATAATGGCATGTCTGTTCTTTTGAAATAGAAATTCTTGAATCAATTCACTTATCTCTGCTGTTGAAATTGGATGTCTGTGATAATGGCTCGCGCAAAAACTGCTTGTCTTGGATTTTTGGGTATTTTGTCTATTTCTTTAAGGCTTTATGTTACATTTGGTCAGAAATAGCTTTTTCCATGTTAAATGAAAGATTTAATTTCTTTGACCATATTATTTGACGCTAAATATAGGCTAAAACATGGACAACATCCATGTTCAACATTATATTTGGCACCAAATAATAATAATATGGCATAAAATGACATGAAAAATGTGCAATGAGGGTTGAGTAACTTTCAAAATGTGCAATTTATGAATTGGAATCTGAATTAAATTGGACATATCCAACAAGAAGTGGAATAATTTGAATATAAAATTTAAAGGAAAATTACATTTTCAAAATTACAATTATGAAAATATTATTATTATGGTTATTATTGTTGTTGTAAAAATAATAATAATAATAATTTGTTAATTTATAAATTATTATGATTTTTCTATAGCCTCATGTGGGTTCATAGTTGAATTATAATTTGAGTATAAAATTTAAAGGAAATTAAAATTTACAAAATTACAAATATGAGAGTATTGTTACTGTGATTATTGTTAATAATAATAATAATAATAATAAAAATAAATTATGTGTTAATTTACACATTGTAATGATTTTATTATTATTATTATTTTTAAATAGCCGTGTTTGGGTTCATCTGGGTTTATAGTGAAATTATAAGTTTGGTATAAAATTCAAAGGAAATTAAATTTGCCAAATTACAGTAATGAGAATATAATAATAATAATAATAATAATAATATATATATATATAACTTTTTTTTTGTTTGTTTTTTTTTTGTTTGTTTTTTTGTTTGTTGTTTTGTTTGTTTTTTAATAGCCTTGTTTGGATTCATTTGAGTTCATAGTTGAATTATAAGTTAGGTAATAAATTAAAAGAAAATTAAATTTCCCAAATTACAATTATGAGAGTATTATCATTATCATGATTATTGTGAATAATAATAATAATAATAATAATAAATAATAAATAATAATAATAACAACAACATTTTGTTAATTTATAAATTATAATGATTTTTTAGTAAGCTCGTTTGTGTTCCTTTGGGTTCATAGTTGAATTATAAGTTGAGTGTACAATGTACAATTATTTACAATTTTGAGAATAGTATTATTATTATGATTATTGTTAATCAATAATAATAATAATAATAATAATAATAATAATCATTTAATTTATAAATTGATTCTTTTTTTAAAAGCCTCTTTTGGGTTAATTTCCAATTTATTTTGTCTTATTTGAAGCTCTCTCTCTCTCTCGATTCAATAAAAATTGCAATTATTTGCATTTTAGAAAATAGATTTAAAAGACTAAAATGCAAAGAAATTCTACAATAAAAGTGTAATATAAAATATGTACACACACAAATACATAATTGTTATTGCAGAATTTCTTTGCATTTTAGTTTCTTTTAGTTTTAATTTCTTCAATTAAAATTGCAATTTACAAAACCTGCTTTTGCATGTTTATTATTTAAGAGTTTGGCTAATTAATAATTGTTTTCAGCCACCTATTTAGCACTAATTAATTACATGAATCACCAAACAGGTGACTTGATCAACCTTTAATAAGGTGCACAGAAAACACTGTAGGCCGCAGTGGTATCTCCCACTGTCCAGTTGTGATCTGATGTTTTCGTATCTTCAGGCCATTGACTCAGGAGGAGATCGCCCAGAGAAGGGAAACAGCCAGGCAGCGGCACGCAGAGAGACAAGCTGCCAAACAGAGCGCAGAAAGCCCCGGGTCAGCTGATGCTGGAGGGTCTTCAACCCCAGCGGCTCCGGCCAGCGGCGGTGTCACAGGCAAGCATTTAACCCGTTCAGTGGCAGCAAAAGAGCTTTTATTTGATATTCTTTGTATATTTACTCTGAAGTCTACATCAACTTTCTTTCATCCTGCAGATGCTCTGTGCGCACAGACAGAGGCTCTTTCGGTCAAAACTACAGTCGAGGAGGAAAACAAAGAGCATTTTGTGGCCTTCGCGCGAGTCTACAGCGGCGTCGTCAGAAAAGGCCAGAAGGTGTTTGTGCTCGGACCCAAATACGACCCGTCGCTGGCGCTCAGAGCGGTGAGCAGCCGCTTGTCTGTCTTCGTAACCGCAGACGGTTTCCTTATCCGAGAATTAATGCAATTCATAACATAATCATCACACGATTAATAATCCTTAACCCTGCTGAACTCGAACTTGGGTAAATGAACTGCCTCGTTCGGGTTCATTTCCAATTAATTTCCTCATGTTTGAAGCTGTCGGGAGCTAATTATTACATTATTACCCAGAAACTATTAAAAGACTCATACAATTGAGACATTCATTGAAGAGTCAGAGTCGAATTTGCATAAAACTCCACCGTCATCGGCCATTAAGAGCATTTCTCATTTAAGAGAGGAAGCATCCGCTTAAATGAAGGTGATTCAGGGCTAAACGGTAATAATTTTGACAAATAAAAAAAAAAAAACTCTTTTACATCTCATGTTGCTTAGCAAAAAGGCTAATTTATTTAATTTAATTGATATAAATATTTATTGAGTCTTTAATAATAATGTTAAAATTTTACAGATATATATATATATATATATATATATATATATATATAAACAAATGTGTATATTATGATATACAGAATATATTATAATACATCTTTGAATAATAAAATTATGAATAATCTTATTTACAATTTACAGTATGTGCAATTACTGCATATAACTCTTCATCTTTTATATTAAAAAATATTATACAAGATATTCATACATGGTGTATAGTAATAAAATTATTTAATCGATTTGTATGTATATATATATATATATATATATATATAAACAAATATTCAGTGAGTATATAACATAAGAATATATTATATACATTTCTGAACAATAATAATAATAATATAATAATTATATTAATGATCTTATTTACAATTTACAGAACAGTACAGTTACACTATTTTAATTAATATTAAATTGTGTATCGCAATAAGATTATTTAATTGTTTTTATATATATAAATAAATATATACTGTATGTAATATACAGAATATATTATAATACATCTCTGAATAATAATAGTATTAATAAGTTTATTTACAATATTTGCAATCATTGCATATGATTCTTATTTTAATTATTGTTTTACAATAAAATTATATAATAGATTTTTATATATAAACAAATGTATACAGTATGCAATACACCTAATGTATTATATGTCTGAATAATAATAACATTACTAATCTTATTTACTGCATATGACTCGTTTTCTTTTATTAATATTAAATTGTGTATTGTAATTAAATTATTTATAAGTTATATATATATATATATATATAAATATACTGTATACTGTGAGAATGCAATACACAGAATATTTTATAATACATCTCTGAATAGTAATAATAATAATAATAATAATCTTATTTACAGTTTACATTATTTGCAATTACAGCATATGATTTTTCTTCTTTTTTATTGTTAAATTGTGTATTGTACTAAGATTGAAATAGATGTTTTTATGTATATAAAAATGTATTTTTATAATAAAAAATTACGGTATGTAATATACAGAGTATATTATAATGCTTAATAATAAAATATAATCTCTGTTATAATCTCTGAATAATAAAATAAAAAATATAATAATACCTTACAATTTACATTTTTATTTACTACAAAATATTTTTCTTATTTTTTATTATTAAATAGTGCATTGTACTAAAATTGAAATAGATTTTTTATATATATAAAATATACTGTATGTAATATATAGATTATATTATAATGCTAAATTATAAAATATAATCTTTTATAGTCTCTAAATAATAAAATAAAAAATATAATAATAATAATAATATCTTACAATATACACATTTTTTATTTACTACATATGATTTTTCTTATTTTTATTATTAAGTTGTGTATTGTACTAAAATTGCAATTTAAAATTTTGAACTTTTTTATATAATAACAAATATTCTTTATGTAATATACAGAGTGTATTATAATACTAAATAATAAAATATAATCTCTATTATAATTCCTAAATAATATAATAAAATAAAATTATTATTATTATTATTATTACATTTAGTATTATGTATTGTTTTTATTAAAAAAAACTTTAATTATTTTGAATAATTATAAAATATAAATATAATCTAAAATACAAAAATATTCATTCTAAAAATATTTTAATTAATTATAAAAAATATATATTATTTAAAAGTGCGTGTGTTATCATGTATGCTGTCTGGTAATGCTAATGTGTGATTTTGTTGATCATTTTCACCTTTAGCTGCCTGAGGGTTGTTCAGTAGCTGATGCTTTACCCAGCATCCCTCACATGGCCTGCTGCACCGTGGACAACCTCTACCTGCTGATGGGCCGCGAGCTGGAGGAACTGGATGAAGTCCCCTCAGGAAATGTTCTCGGTAGGTCATCTGTGTTTTTTCAGTGTTCTTCTCACAGCTTCCAGATGGATTTGTTTTTGCCGTTCTGCTTTTGGTTCACGGTACACTGTCAGAGTGACTTTAACCTGGGTTTGCATTTCTCAGAGACGAAGCTCTATTTGTCTGCCAATATTCTCACTTGATGTATGGCTTTACAGTAAATGGTTAGGCAAACCACAGTTACAGCAATGCCGTGAAATTCTGGTGCAATAGTGCGTTATGTGAGCACTCAAAATAAACATCTTGTCCAGATCACAGCTTGTTCTGTCCAAGAATTGGCCACTTAGATAGGGAACGACCGCTGTAAATGGAGCAGCTACAGTTTGTTTGTTTTCTGGTGCTGTTTAAGGATGGGTACATCTGGAATTGACCATGCTACAATAATAAGCCAGCGCTGAAAATCTCAAATATTGGCAGGGAAAGGACCAAGAAACAGGAAATGTGTTTAGATTTTTAGTCTTAGGCACAGATGTTACTGGGTCAGAGTCCTTGGTCCTGGAACATTATTTCTGAGAACCAGTCAGATTTTTAGGTTAGGACTGGCCTTGGTTTAGATGTTTGTTTGTTGTAAGCCTTGAAAACCTTTGTCGTAGCAGAGTAGGACTTTGAAAATACTATGGCTCTTGCAAGCTGTGTGAAGCCACACAGTACAAATTGGGATTTTCAGTCCACGGGTGTTCATTTAGTAAGCGTCTTATTTGCACAGGGTTAGTCTAGATGGAGTTTCCTGGGGTTAAACTTCTTGTTCAAGAGTGCAAGGATTGTGTGTAATTGTTTTTTTTTTCCTGCACGACTGAACTGGCAGCCTTTTTGTTCATAGCCCTGAGCTATCAAGATAAATTTCCAACTTTTGGTTATTGAAAAACAAAACAGACAAGAACCTGCATGTCTCTGTAGTCTTGTAACTGTCAAGGGTTGTCACGGATGTCACTTTCTGAGTACCAAAGCAGTCCCATTTAGGCTGTGTTTCAAACCCTTTATCTAAGTTGATAGACAGTGCCAGAAGAGAAAAGTTTGGTTATAATTAATTCAGTTTTGGGGGAAAAATACTTACAGATATTCTAATATAGTCTCATTTTCAGCGTCATTACTCCAGTCTTCAGTGTCACATGATCATTCAGAAATCATTCTAATATGCTGATTCGCTGCTCAAGAAACGTTTCTGATTATTATCAGTGTTGAAAACAGTTGTGCTGTATTACGCCCCGTGTCTAGGGTACGTTAAGGGCATAATAAAAGGACGGTTGTGGTGCTGGATTCCCAAAATCACTCCGGTCAGGGACCAAACAAGCACACCAATTTATACAAAAATTGTGATGTTTATTAAAGATTGGACATGAAACATAAAGAGCATCTCTTCGGGGTGGCCACAGGCCAACATAACAAACAAAAGGAACCTAAAAAGAAAAAAGAGAAACTAAGTAACCTAATTACATTGAAAAAAAAATAAAATACAGCCAGCTTACCTAACTGCCTAACCAAAAACAAAACCCAACAGATTCACACAAAAGAAAAAGGCAGGACACCCCTTTGCTCTGTTTCACGAAGTGTGCTATGTCTGTAGCAAGGAGTAAAAGCTAACTTTTACTACAAAACATTGGTGTTAACATTAGTTTGGCCGCCGGCCGGAGGAGGAATCCAGGAGCTCCGAACTCGAACACGTCCGCACCAACAATGAGCTCGCCGGCTGCTTGCAACCGGCTTCCTTAAAAAAGACCCCGCCTTAATCGAGCGACCAATAACACGCCAACACCCCAACGTCATTCAACCTATGGGAAAAAAAGAAAGAATAGAAGCAACACAGTGCAATGCAGGGAAATATCAAGAAGAAACGATCATTCTCATAACATGCTGCTTAATACTTTTGTGGAAACTGTGATACACTGTTGTTCAAATACGTCTTTACAAAAGTCTTTACAATCACTTTTTTATACATTTAAAGGAGATCTCCATTTCCAGAACAACAATTCACAAATAATTTACTCACCCCATTGTCACCAAAATGTTCATTTATGTTTTCAGTCATGAAGAAATTGTAGTTTTTGAGGAAAACATTTCAGGATTTTTCTCCATATAATGGACTTCGTTGGTGCCCTGATTTTGAACTTCCAAAATGTAGTTTAAATGCAGCTTCAAATGATCCCAGCCGAGGAAGAAGGGTCTTATCTAGCAAAACGATCGTTCTTTTTTTTTTT